>JAGVSP010000780.1:0-56556 GCA_022494985.1 Micrasema minimum
CCAAAGTACCTATGCTTTTAAAAATCTAATTTTAGTATTTGCTCATTTAAGTAAATAAAATTGAGTTTCATTTCAGTGAAAATTTAAATATAAAATCATTTTTTTAAAGCATTGTCATTCAATATGTCAATTTAGAAATTCGAATTTTTGAAAACGATTTTTGAGTTATTTTGAATCTTTGTCATTTATTGAAGTTTTAGACTAGCCTTTTCACTTAAAGGATATTATTTTAATTGAACCTCTGAATCACATTATTGTTTTAGGAAGAACAAAAACTTATTATTTTAATACTTTATCCAGGAACTTTCTTCTACAACTTTTACTTATTTAATTAGAACCTTAATCAAAAATTGTTAACAGGGATGCCAACTTAACTTTGATAATGTTGAAAAAATGTAATATAATAAAAAAACATAATTTTGTTATCTTAGTAATATAAAAATGACGGCCTCTGAGTAAGAAGAAAGTGGCATTTCTGAAAATTAAAATGTTGACAAAGTTTAAAAAAAACAAAAATGGTTCCTATATAAAATTTACAATAAGTGCATTATTTATTTATTGTTCCCTTTGAAAAATGATTTCAACCACTACGAAATGCTACTTTTTTAATATTATCAACCATGGATATTTTGCTTAGGATTTAAAAAAAACTAAACAAACTCATTTTATGTACATTTGGAGACGACTCATTTTTCATATTCCTAATAATCGGGCAGAATAATCCGATGACGTCTTCGTACAAAAAAGAAAAAGCTTTAAAATAGCACATCTAATGTGATATTAATTTGTTTTATTGAAAAGTATTATTTGTGTACGTCTTTAAATATATAACAGTATTTATCCCAGTGGCGTATGAAATATTGGGATAATAAGTACCTACAAAAAATTATGAAGGAATTCGGGTACGTATCTACATATTATTTGTAAAACTCATTGAAATATAATAGTTATTTACAAGTAATATATAATACAACTACCGGTATTTTTTAATGTGTTATTTTCTTTAAAATAATAATAATGATCTTGATAGCCGTTTGTTTTAAAATACATAATTTAAAAAATATAATTTTAATGTGCGTATCTGTTTTTTGGAACAATATTGAAATTAAACATCAAACACTTTTTTTAAATGCATAATATTTTACGTATAAATAAACATTGGAATATATTTACCATAATATGTACATTCAAATACTCAATGTGAATAAATAATGTTATAAATAATATCATATCAAGAGATGAAACTGAAAAAAATCACATCGTAAAAGTTTTGCCGACGAAACTTTTTTGTGGCAGCCCTAGAAGAAATGAACTTGATGGCTACCATTTTACATTGTGGGAAATTCAATGACCATAACCTACATTTCCAATTTCATTGAAATTTTAAACTATTCTCTTCTGTCCTGCTTAAAAAACCATCAGTGCGTTAAATTATCGTTGAGTCATATAAAATATGGTATCTAATTAACATAATTATTTATTTAGATAATAATATTATTATTTACACTTACCAAGTACTCGTACTTACTTGAAAGTGGACATGTAAAAGTCGGAATAATCGGCGTGAGTGCATGAGACGATGTATGGATGTAGAGTAGCGAGGGAAGTGTGCCAGGACAGAGTGGTATGGCGTTCTATCCTCTCTGCCTACCCCTTCAGCAAACTTACGGTTAGTTAGTTATTTAATTACACTTATTATACATTCGTTTTATAACGGTAAAAGATCCTGTAGATGAAAACTCTCTTTATCCGCTCCTAGTGATGCATAGGAAGAGATAGGAAATGTTTTTTCAGCCGTTTTTTAAAAGATGTGACTGATTCGGCTTCCTTAATAGCAATTGGGAGTTGATTTCCATAGTCGAGCCGCATGCACTGTAAAAGACTTAGAGTAGAAGGAGGAACTATGGGCAGGTATCAGGAGTGTATTTTGATCACGCGATCGAAGAGGTAATCCATGAATAGACAAATGATCAAACTTTTCACGAAGGTAAAGTGGGGCTTTAGGATTGTTCAGTACAGTGTACAAGAGTGTAATAATATGAACTTCTCTCCGCTGCCTAATTTTGAGCCATTTAAGCTGCCCTCGGTATTCAGAAATATGGTCATATTTACGAAGCCCAAAAATGTACCTAATGCAGGTATTTTGTAGACGTTCCAACTTATCTAGAAGCTCGCAGTTCAAATCAATGAGGGAAACGTCAGCGTAATCTAAAATAGGGAGTAATAGTGTTTGTACTATGGAACGTTTCGTAGTACGGGGTAAGAATTTTTGTAGTCTGTTTAGTGAGTGGAGAGACTGTAAAAGATTTTGCGACTTAATTCATTTATATGATTTCTCCAGCTTAGATGTTCATCCATTTGAATCCCTAAATTTTTTACTACTTTCATAAATTGGACGTTAGTACCATTGAAGCTGAGGGGGGTAAGTGAAGATATATGTATTTTGCTATGTAACCTTTGACTACCCGTGATCATTGTTTGAGTTTTAGAAGGATTTAGAAGTAGACCATATTTCTTTGTCCAGGTTGATACATTGTTCAACACATCGGACATGACTTCTAATGTTTCATTAATATCTTCAGGTCTGAAGTGGAGATATAATTGTAAGTCATCTGCGTAAAGATGATACGAACATCTGAGACATGCTGCTATTGGGTTAATAAATAAGGAGAAAAGTAACGGAGATAATACTCCACCTTGAGGTACTCCAGCAACTATGTCAACCCACTCCGACTGATGATCAGGAGTTTTTGATACATTGCTGTCTAGGGCGCAAGTATGCCGCAAACCATTTTAGTACAGACTGTGACAGGTTTAACGTTTTAAGTCGCGCCAATATAACAGATCGAAGTCAACCGAATTAAAAGCACTGCTGAAGTCTAACAAGACTACTAAAGTTAGCATCCTGTTATCCATAGCTAATCGTATATCATCTGTAACCTTAACCAGAGCCGTGGTTGTACTATGTCCAGCACGAAAGCCAGATTGATGTGTATCTAGAAGATTGTTTGAATGTAAATAATCATTTAGCTGATTATATACGACACGTTCGATGACTTTCGAAAAAATAGGAAGAATAGATATGGGTCTGTAATCTTTAACAGAAGTTGGTGATAAGTTCTTGGGAAGCGGGATTATGAACGCTCTTTTCCAGGCTTTAGGAAAAACTCCAGATGTTAAGGAAAAGTTTATAACATGAGTAACAACAGGTAAAATAAAGGGTAAGATAAAATGCAACATTTTCATGCTAAGTTGATCACTGCCCATTGACTAGTCTTGATGCCAAGTAACAATTTTTCGATATCAGTATCCTGAACGGGAGAAAATACAAATGGTGGATTTAGATGATTATTAGCAGTTTCAATAGTTTTAAGGCATTGAAGGGTGGTAGCTTTAATGCTAGAGTCAAGTTTAATTGGAGGTGTTGAGAAATGAGTATTAAGATCGTCAAGATTTACATTTGGAGGAATTGTAGTTTTAGGTTTACCGACTCCAAGAGTTTTTAAGAATGCCCAGGCTTGACTAGAAGAGTTTCGACTTAGATAAACATGTATATATTTTCTTTTGGCATTTCTGCACAACTGATTGAAACGATTTCGTAAAACTCTAAAGGCTTCCCACCGTTGAGGTGAAGTACTTAATTTGAGTTTGGACTTAGCTCGATCTCTTTTGGCCATCAGTTTGAATATATCATTTGTAAGCCATGGTGTCGGTGGATATTTGAGTTTTACAGGTCTTATTGGCGCGTGCGAGTCAAAAAGACCAGTAATCATGCTGTTGAGAGAGTCAACTTTCAAATCTACTGTATCTAAGCAGTAAACAGTTGACCAGTCAAGGTCTGCAGCATCAGCCGCAAGTAGATCCAAATTAATACCACGAAATTTTCTTGCAAGATACGTGACAGGTTTTCTTTTAGGACATTTAATCTTGTAACTAAAGAAAAGCAAATCATGATGAGAAAAACCCGAAGCAGTCAACTGTCCGTAGTTAGAGACCCTGTCAGGCGAAGTAGTTATCATCAGATCAAAGAAGAGTGTGAGAATTTTGAGTATGGTGCGTTGGATCAAGAGGAAGCAAAGATAGGTTAACTGAGTTCAATATATCTCTTAACGTCGACAACGGTGGTCCTGTTTTAAAAGGCACGTGTTAAAATCTCCCATTAGGATAACAGAGTTAAAATCGACGATGGTATTTTCTAACAGATTCTATCTCGAAAAATAATTTATTTCTGGGGGACAATACACAACACCAATCAGGGACAATATTAATCAAACACCAATCAGCAAGTCGCTGTGTTTAAAATTAATTTTCAAAAACAAATACTCAGGTTCACTGCCGGTGGTTTTAGACTGTTTTAAAATGGAGTATTTTAAATCTTCACGCAGATATATACACACTCCGCCACCCCTTCGATTCAATCTATCATTGCGCTTAGCGATTAGATTCACCCGACAAAACATATTTCGGGTTTCGCGATCAATTCATGTTGATAAAAAGTGGTTTTTTCTCAAGACTGGGCTTTTTGTGGAGTAGAAATGTGAATATGAACGTATGTAATATTATAGTAAATGGAGACAGGTTGAAGCAGATTGAAGAATTTGTATATTTAGGAAGTATGTTTACAAGAGACGGAAATGTGGATAAGGACATTGAGAGAAGGGTTAGTGCCGGAAACAGAGTTAATGGCAAATAGCCTTGAAATCGAAAGTGGCAAATAAGAACTTATCGAAAGAAGCAAAATTGGCAGTAGACAACGGAGTTCTGGTACTAACCCTTATGTATGGTAGTGAAGCGTGGTGTTGGAAAAACAAGGATGAAAGTAGACTGAATGCTGTTGAAATGCAATCTCTCAGGCGATGTGTGGTAAGACTATGTATGATAGGTGTACAAATGTTGAAATTAGAGCAGAGTGCAAGGCTGAGATAGGCATTATCGACAAAATTAAGAAAGGTCTTTTACGATGGCTTGGTCATGTGGAGCGAATGAGAGATGAAAGAACGGCTAAAAGAAGTTTGAATGCAAATGTGCCTGGATGTAGAAGCCGCGGAAGACCGAGAAAGACATGGCATGACCAAGTACGTCAAGTACTTGAAAGTGGTCATGTGAAATGTCGGAATAATCGGCGTATGTGCATGAGAAGATGTATGAATGTAGAGGAAGCAAGGGAAGTCTGTCAGGACATAGTGGTATGGCGTTCTATCCTCTCTGCCTACCCCTACGGGAAATGGCGTGATGGTTAGTTAGTTAGTTAGTTCTCTCGGTGTTTAGGCCTATTGGGCACAGATCATCAAAACATCTACAACTTTTTACATCGCAGTCGTAACGCGTATATGACAGTAATCGGAAAATTTACGAAGATATTATTTTACCGATTCAGTAGTCATCATTACGCGAGTCGCAGCTGCGATACATCAGTATTATACATAGATGTAGACATTTTGATGATCTGTGCCCTTTTTTAATTTTTTTTTTATTACTTTTACTTATTATTTTTTATATTAACATTTGTATACTGACTTTTTTTACTGTACAAAACCGTTTTTTTTTTAATATTCTGTTCTTTTTTCTGATGTTGCAATATTACACTAGAATATTATTTTTACAGTTAAAGGTTTTTTCTGTAAAATAGTAAGGAATTGCTTATTTATATTAATTTGAATGTAGGTACTTATGTAGTATATCAATTGTATAAAAAATTAAGCAGAAAACAACAAAATCACATTATTCCTAATGTATCTGCAATAATTGTTATATATACGGGGAAGCGGGTTTGGTCACGTGACCTGCTATCCTTTTAAAGGAAGAAATCGAATTATTTTTGTTTAAAACGTTCTTTGATTGCACATCGTAAATTAAAATCAAATGTTAAATATAAGTTTTATATTTTCACCATATGGTCACCCTATCAGCATTGGCTTCTTTAAGTGCCGGGAACTATACTTCACAAAACGTGACGTCACCAATCGCATGTAGGTAAACCTAATATCTCGCTGTTTATTACCCGATTTACAAACAGAATGCACCGAAAGTTTTTGTGGTTTTTTTGTTCTATTTTTCTGAATTCGCTGTACAAGCCCATTAAGTTAAAATAACAGAACTAACAACTGACAAAATGGTGGTTTTTGTGCACCGGACGAACACGGGTACAATTTTTAGAACGAATCCATTTGTTCCGCTTTCGCACGTAATAATACACATATTTAAGTGAAAAAGAAAACGGGAAAGATGTAAGTATTTGATTATACACTTGATTTATCCATACATTAATTCTGGAAATATATAACGACTCACGCTTGAGTGATTAGAGTGAAGAAATTCGCCAAAACTTAATGTTGTTTTTGATCACAACAGAAATTTAAAGCTGTAAATGGGACAATTAAACACAGCTAGCTCGAAAATAATTTGACAGTGAAATTAGTACGAACAAAAAGCGTAGTGTCTGATCAAAATTTCGGTATAAAAACTGGTTTTAGCTGCAGATAAAAAATTGTGCTAGAAATGTTCATGCAACTGCATTTTCATTAGAAATTCGAGTACGTAAACGCAATAACTCTTCATGGGTAGGAAATTTTAAGTTTCACCTGAATAAACTTTGAAAAACTTGAAAAAAATGCATTTTTATGTTTTGGATACTATCTAAAATAATGGAGATCGTAGATCACGTACACAATGCGCCTAATATACTATGTACGTACTTATATAAACGCAGCTTAACTAACCCATGTATTTAAAGGGTTTGCCCGGAACCGTGCAAACTTATTCTGTACGCGTTGGGAAGGCCCTTATTTTTTTTATTTTTTTATTTATTTCAAAAATACATTTTACATGTATTCCCCCATAAGTTACAATAAACTCATTTTGGGCCTTTAAATAATTACATTAAATATATATATATTCATGCCAGAACACACAGTTATTACAAACACAAAAAAAATAATATTACAATCAGAATACAACCAAATACAAATACACTAATTATTTACACCTTCCACATACTGCCTGAGGTAATAGAGCTTTAGGCTGTTAGCCACATTATTAGAGCTTCGAATACCCTCAGGAAGCCTGTTATACTCCCTACAAGCCATGTACAGCAGAGACTTTAGACCAAATTTTGTAGTACGAGTATCAGGTGGGTGTAGATTGTGTCTTTGTCTAGTGTTGTAACTGTGAACAACACGGTTATAAAGCGAACTATATATAGCGAACTGAAAAGCGCAGAAATAAAAAAAAATGGCTAAATAAAAATATTATATTATTCTTAACGTGTGTAGGTACTTTTAACTCTAATTTTTACAAATTAAAGGTTTAAAAAAATTGTTTTCTAATACAAAACGACTTTACACCAATTTTAATAAGTTCTGATTTTGACTGAAACTAGAATTAAAGCTGATATTTGATTTCAGGATATGACGGATTCGTGGAATTCGGCTTAGGCTGAAAGCCTTCGGTCGGTCATTGAAATCTAAAGAGCAATATATAATATACATATTAATATTATATATCAAATAATAAAGTAAAAATATAATCTAAAATCGATTATTTTATAAATTGAACAAATAAACAAATAAATGCCTTCGTAGTATTTAGTTGAAATTTTCTACACCATGGACAGCCATTATATGCAAAGCACCGACTACTATGGTCAATACAGAGTAGGTAGTTAACACGATGTGTTTCTTTCTTGGAAGTGAATCCATTGCAATCATACATGAGAATACACTTATGGTAATTACAATTGACTTGCTAATGAAAATAGAAAAGGTTTTCTAAGTGATCTTTCACAGACAAATAGTAGATTTCACTACTTAGTTAAATCACTCCAAAATTATTATCGTTGATGAAAATAGTAATTAGGTCATAAATCCCACATGATTTTCACTGGTTTTTTTTTTTTGTAGATACCGCGAAACGTATGTTTGTGAAGATATTTATACTTTTGAATAAGCTGCATTGTGAAAATTTTCCATATTTTTGCAGAACTACTTGTTGTACCTTTATACCTATAAATTTTACATTCTTATTAAATTTAAACATATCGCTTTGTTTTCACCTAAGTATGGATCAACAATAATTTTGTACCAGATCTACTTGAATTCACCATCTACAATTTACACTATACATGGTGTAACAAAACTCGACGTACAAGCGGGAAACCAGTGAATCTACGTCATATTTGGAGTCGATTTTGCAGATTTTTTTTTTAAATTTGACATAGTTTTCGAGAAAATTAAGTAGGAAGTAATTTTTTTTTTTACAATTTTTTAAAATTTTTATCAAATAGCATTTATTTAGTCAAATTAATACTATCCATTAGGAATTTTTTTTTGAAAAAATCACATTTTCATAAGAATTCGTGCAATTTTCCTTAATCTGCCATGGTTTGGCCATTATTGATACTCTCTGGTATAGGTAGTTCGAATTCCTCTCCAAAATGTATCGCCTACCTTCACCCAATCCATTCCGTTTTGTCACCTGTTATCCAACAAAATTCAGTCTCGAATATTCGCTCAGCGCAGCAACGTTACTCTACCTCGCAACATCCGTCCTTCTCGTGATCCTGATCTTTCTTCATTCTATCCACCCTCGTTATACCCTCGTGATACTCGTCATCCATCTCCAAGCTTCCCAGATTCCAACTCCCGAAACCCCTCGACCAAAAGTGAGAAAAGTGTGCTGTGCCCCTCGTTTGTGTCCCGCCGCGCCAGTTCGACGTGGTGTTCCAGGGTATTCCAGGATACTTCGCCCTTCTTGGTGGTCCTTCAGCTTCATATCCCGCCCTTGAGTCCAGCTCTGGTAAGTCCTCTTCCATTTCCCGATCCTCGTTCGGACGAAGTTACCAGAGAGTCTCATCGTGGCGAATCCATGCCATACTTATGAAAGCTTTTATGAGAAGAAAAAAAACTTTTTTTTAAGCTCGGATTAAAAAGTCATATTACGCATTCAACTCCAAATATGATGTAGATTCACTAGTTTTCGGGTTGTACTACGAGTTTTGTTACACCATGTAGGTATATACCTACCTTTGTAGAACCGTTTTTTATTACACATGTTATTCGAATTTCCCACGGCCCACAAAAATGCATATCTACGGTAGAAAGGAAAAAGTAACCAAACGACATAATATTATGTGCAAAGAAAAATGATACCAAGCGACATGGCACTAACATACATGTATCAAACAAATCGAACTCATCGTAGGATATTTTTAAGTACAAACATTGACGAATAACGTTATTCTTTAACTTTATACGTGTCTTATTAACTCTTAATTGGCTACAAGAAGTTTTAATAAGGCAGTTTTTCATTTTTTTTAAATGTAGGTAGGTACCTAAAAATTGTATTAAATGACAGGATCAATTATTTCACTATTGACCGCAGGTTCACCCAAACGGTATTTTAAAAATGGACCTAAATTGCACTTTATGCATTGAAAATATATTATGACACCACTTTAATTTTTAAATATCAAAACGGTAATGATCAGAAAACAAATATTGAACATCGTATAACTAGGCGAATCTGTCAAACACGAATTCAAAATTAAGGTAAGCCTGTGTGATACAGGCTGTATCAACTAAAAAAATATAGTTTTATGCTTATAAATACACCGTGTCCCACGATGAGACCGCGAAACTCCGGAGGGTGATTGTTCATGGTATTCTGAGAAAAAAATCCTCTTAAAGTTTTTTGATCCGGGCATTTATAATAATTAATTAAAAAAAAGTATTAATAAAAAGCGACTATGTAATACTGGCTTCTGTTTGAAATGCTAGCGGTGGCGGGGTGGCGGTGGGGAGGAGTGGGGGTCCGATCTGGTCACCGAACGCCTTGCCTTGTGCGGACATTCAAAATTCGAATTTCATATCTGAAATTGGTGCAGGTCACGTGGTGTTAGCCAGTTCAAAAATGGACGATATTACACGCGTGAATTTTTATTCATATTTTAATCATTTTTTTAAGAAATTAGAATTGAGTTTTTTGAAAAACTTTATTATTTTTTTTTTCTCAGAATATCATGAATAATCACCCTCTGGAGTTTCGCGGTCTCATCGTGGGAAACGGTGTATAAGTTTAAAAAAAACCACCATAAAAAGACATTGAAAAGATTGTTATTTGATTTTTTTGCATCGAAATGCGTATCATGCCTACATGACGAGGTATTTATTTATGCAGAGGGTTTGTCTCTTTCCCCCATACGTAATCTCCTCATTCGGCACTTACATATAGATTTTTTCAATAACACCGACCATGAAGGATGTTATTTAAAGTTTTTTAATGTTAATCTAATTCCTATAAGAATCAAATGAGTTATTTCGATATCATGGTTTAAAAAATCAAACATTATTTTGCTGATCTATGTAGGTTAAACTTACACAATTTATTTACTTATTATTTTTAATTTTTTATTTTTATTTTATTAAAATAAACGGCACTCAGTGCCTTTTACATATTAAATATTTACAGCAAATACACGAAATCATAATATACATAAAAAATGTTAAAATAATCCACGAAAATTATGATTACAATATTCATTTATGATATCATATCAGTATTTATTTACATGCGATTTTCACATTAATATTTCATGTGTACTGAACATTTTCCAACGTAACAATTTCATGTATCCTTGGACTGGTAGGTACTGAAGAGTAAGACTGATAATCTTACCTTCATGTAATAAAAATGATCAGGATAAATGGCACTTGGTGTACCCATGCAGTGCTCTATGCACCATTGCCAGATAAGAGAAATTAGAAGTAGTAGTAGTAGTAGACTTAGGTACATACAAAATCCTTTATCTTTGGGCCGGTTTTGTGTTTGATGTATCGGTAAGTATAATAATGTGATCAGTAGGGTACTTACCTATAAGTGTAGGAACTTAGCTTCGTGCTTTAAAGGGATCTAATATTTGACATTTTTTTGTTTATTTCAGTGGCAAATCATAACTTTGGCAATATGCTCCTTGGCGCAATGGACCCAGCAAATTACCTCACAACAAATGTATGGCCAGCTTATTAACCAGCAGCTATATGGCCAGTTTGCTGGAAAGCAGCCATTTGTAGCACAATACAGCAATCCCCAGCCATTGCTGGGACAATACAGCAATCAGAGTCCAATTCTAGCACAGTACAGCAGCCAGAACCCGCTGCTGGCACAATACAGCAACCAACAAGCTATGATAGCTAAATATAACAACCAGCAAAATCAAAAGAAAATTCTAGCACAGTACAGCAGTCCTCAGCCCTTGCTGGCACAGTATGGCAATCCACAAAGCAACAAGCAGCAAATGGCTTACATGGCACAGCTAAGTAAACAGCAACATTTGCTTCAACAGCAAATGGCAGCACACCAGTTAAGAACAAGATGGGCA
The DNA here is from genome assembly GCA_022494985.1 of Micrasema minimum. Classification (NCBI taxonomy): domain Eukaryota; kingdom Metazoa; phylum Arthropoda; class Insecta; order Trichoptera; family Brachycentridae; genus Micrasema; species Micrasema minimum. Next base: position 11,375 of record JAGVSP010000780.1, read on the forward strand.
GGGCCATATAAACCATATTTTCCAACCAACACACAGAAAAGTTTAGCACAAAGCTTCAGGTAACACTTTTATATTTTCTGCATATCAACAATTTTTTCTTATTTTAACAATTCTTTAGGAAATCACTCATTTCATGTTATCAACTCTTAGCTGGTAGGTACCTAAGTTAAAAATGGTGTATTAGTGTGTATTCTATATATAAGGCACTGCATTTCTACATCATTTGCAGTGTAACTGTATTGATGTCAGCAAAAATGATTTAAATAATCAATGATTTTTATTTAAATTTTCAGAACAAAAACCAGTCACAAAGTCGCAGGGCTTATTTGGATTAGGAGGACTCTTCAAATCCCTTCCAAAGTTTTTCACAACCAGTTCAAAGGATGCTTACCCAATCCCAATATCTGGTGCTGCTTTTGCCAGCCAAGCTTACCCACAGTACGCTTCCAGCTCTCAAAACATCATCACTGGACAGCAGCAGTCATCAAAACTACTATCTGCAGCACCTTACAAGTTTATCTCAACGCCCCCTCAGAAGACAATCATCCCAGCAGTTGTACCAACAAAGAGTTTCTTTAACATTCCATTCTTGTCACAAAGCATTGTCTCTACAACGCATGGACCATTTGTGCAATCCAGTGCAGCATCTCCAGCCGGCAACTATTTTGAACAGACACAGAATAAGTACATCGGCGATGCATCGCAAAAGTACTTCACCGGACACGCTTCATCGCACAGCAATCAATTCTTAACTCCTTCCACCATCCCGCCAAGAACTATTGTATACCCAGTGAGATCAGAGAGTGAAAGAGGTATTTTCAAATTAATAAAAATAATTTAGTTTTATTTGTCCTGTTAAATGAATGGCGTCAAAACTTACGATTATGTTTTTTAGGTCCAATTCACACGATTCCTGCGCCAAATTTAAGCTTGGCGGACAAACCTATCATGGTACCAGATAAAACGTCATTTTTGAACTCGCATTTGTCATCATACATCAATAATAATAAGGTATGCAATCACAAAAATAATAAGTAAGTACTGAGTAAAGTGTGTAAGTACCAAATTTGTAAATTAATGACAGATTTAAAAAATGCAACACTTCTTACCAAGTTTCGGAAGGTATTGTAATCTCCATTATCAATAAATTTGAAACTCTGCATAAAACAGTGCTAAAACTATATTATCTTCTCTGATATAGAACCTACTTATATTTGGTTATCAAAAACCACCTCGATTTTCTATTATGTCCAATCCTAGGCTGAAAGTCGTAATAGTGAAATTAGTCTGAGCTAAAGTCAGAATATTCCACTGAATTGAAAATTCATTGTTGTAATTATTCATATCTATGCGTAGAACATAATATTCAGGTCCCAGCAGGGACTCTATAACTATGACATTCAGCCTAAATGTAAGAAACAAAGAAATACCATGTCAATGTTATCCAAAATTTGAGTTTGTATCACTCATTTAATAGTTTATAAAGTTAAAGTAAATTGGATTCTATAGGTCTAGGTACATTTTCAAAGTTACATCTTGCTGTTTTGATAAACGTTTTCAGGTTGCCTTCCCACATTCATACCAAGTGACTGAAGACACCAAGGATAAAACTTACAAGAATCCGTACACAGGCGAGAGTAAACTATTTGCACCCGACCCACATACTTTCCAACAGCCTAAGTTGTCTCCTTCCAACTACTTCACTTCTGTGAGCAAGCAGGCAGATGCAACATTAAAACTACAGGTAGGTAACTAAATAAAACAATGAAAATATATTTTGATTTTCAAAATGATATTCCAGATTTATTGATTGCCGCAAAGCTTTGAAAATATTATCAAGTATAGCTACTTTTTTATTTATATCTTTTGCTGACAGTACTTAGTGAAATTCCATGATTATTTTTTTTTAATATAACTAATAAATGCTGAAGATAACAGGGTGAAAGCGTTAACTGGTCAAATAAATAAATAAGTGTACCAAGTAGTTTTATTTAACTTTCAAAGAGCATATTTATTAAATTCTAGGGAATTAGCAGGCCAGTTTTTATTCTATTCTCTTACATATCCGTAAAAAAAATAAAAACTCCATTTAGTGAGCGCTGCTAACTTGGTTCATGTTAAAAATAAAGGGCAAAACACAATTTCTTTCTAGCCTTGGTACGCTTTGTAAGTTTTTGACTTCGTTAGCTATAAAATTTAAAAGCTTTCAATCTTAAAATTCATATATTTTTCAGTCAGCAACTCCTTCGTTAACATCTCAAGAACTCTTCAAGCTGTTGAATGGAGGACCATCCCAACAGCAGTTGGCAGATACCTATAACTTCCCGTTGCTGCAGCAGCCACAACTTCAGCAACACTTCATGCAGCAAACACTGGATTCATCCTCTCAACTCCAGGCAAGTGGACTATACCAATGTACTTACACTTATTCTGATACAAATCAGTGGGCGATGTCATTTTAGCACCAAAAAACCAGCGATTTGCTAGTTTTTCATTAAATAATTGTGTTTTTACTTTTTAACTGTAATATGTCATATTAAAATATAATATGCACATTGCACGTAACAATGAAAAACAATATAACGATTCTAATTAGTACATATTTTTTATCCAGGGAACATAATTACTAAAAAATGTTATATCATGTGAAAAATTGGGTCGCAATATTTGGGGTAAAAGGTTATTTACCTAAAGATTACCTTTTGAACCCCTGTATCAAAATACTATTTTAACATTTTATTTTAACTTTTTCATTCCAGCCTTTCAAAGCAATAGTTCAGCCAGGTTATGGGAGCCAATCAAGTGCACAGCAAAATGTCCTTTTCAAACCAGATCCAAAGTATGTTGAAAAAATACAAGAACAGTTTTTAAAACCATCATTCACTGGCTTTCAACCAAATTTCCAATCATTTAACTATGTGGAGCCAAGTTCCACAAAGGGCGTAGATTCTCTCCAAAATGAATTGTTGAAAGCTAACATCGACAGTATTATAAACCAGGAGTCTAATGATAATCATTACAATTATGTGAGAAATACGCAAGAAGGCAGCGCTTCACAAAATAGTATAACTGTCAGTAAAGATAATGTTAAGAATTCAACTGATAATGATCTAGGATCATTTAATATGCAAACAAGTGTAAACTTTATTTCAAGTAATGAAGCAAACCACAAAGGATTTGCAGAAAGTAGCCCATTAACTGCATCGTACTTCACACAAGTCAGCGATCCAAACAGTGGATCAGTTTCAACAAATTACTATTCACCTCTCACAAACAACGAAGTCTCTAACATCTTACTAGCCGTACAAAACGCAAATGTGACTTCCAACGAAGCGCAGGAAAAAAAATCGACAGAAGAATCTTCCCCATCGGATCTTCAGTCATATACCATGCAGAACTCCATGCCTAGGAACAGTCAATACACCATAGAAACTGACAATGATTCTGGATTCGCCCCGATAAGTGGTTCTACAACTGCTATTAAAGTTGACGACGGTAAAGCGTACGACAGTGAATCACCATTGAGAATCTATATTCCAGAACAGTATGATGATATTGAAACTCAACCATCGCAGAATATCCAAATGACTGCTTCACTCAGTGCAGACCAAAAGGAATCTGATGTTTACAGAATTTACGAAGATAGTGATTCTCAAGATTATGAAGAATATGCGCAGGTAAGACAATATTTTATACATAGAGTTGATTGAATTCAGTAAAACTGGTAGATTATTTCCATTCCTTTTGTAAAATTTCTTCTATAAAACAAAATAATCACTGTGCAACTACTTTTTCAAACTTTTCATAAATTTTAACACAAACGCAAGGCATAAACAACTTTCAACAGAATGTGTCCATAAAATACAATTTCTTTTAAATTTGCATACATAATAGATGTTTTTAAATCAAAATGCTTTCTTTTCAGATGCAAAAAGTAGAATCAGTAAAAATTTCAAATGTCACGGAGTCTGACTCAAACCAGAATAATTTAAAATCAGAAAATCCGCAGGATTCTGGTTCTGACGATGTAATTGTTGTAGTACAGAAGAATGAAACTAATCCGACTCTCGATATTTTGACTAAAGATTGGAAGACCAGTATAGTCATCAAACCGACGGAGAAGAACACATCGGCAGTACAAAATCAGGTCTCTGAATATGGAAGCCGAATAAGACAAAACGATGAATAAAAATATTTTGTGCATTGAAAATGCTAAATAGATTTAAATTCACATTGCTGGTTTTTGGTAAGAAGTGTACATAAGCCTAATATATTATGTATGTTAATTTTTCTTACATAAATGTGGTTTTAAAGGCAATCTAATTTTTTAAGTTTATTTACACTTCATACAAAAATTTAAACAATATGACAATTATTTATAATTTATTTTTAATGTAAAATACTTGTTATTCTTTTGTAAATATTTCATACTTCAACTATATTTAATTTATAATAAAAGTTTTTTTAAAAGTGTACAATGTTCTTAGTTCAATTTCATCCATTTTAATTTAGGAAAATGAGTTAGGGAAAAAAACCCACGACATAAAGTTAACATATTTTATTAGTAGGGTTCATATTTTCTTTTACAAAAGTCATTTAAAAAAGCTTAATTTACTGTAAAACTCAACAATATTATCAACAATGTAATTTCACTGTAGGCTTTGTTCAAACCACATTAAAATAAGAACTATTTCAAAAATATACAAACATTATTTCACTCTGATAATTCATTCGTTGACAAGACGTGAAATGAAAAAGATAAAAATAAAACTAAATATATATGAAGTAAGTAAATCCAACTTGAAATATCATGAATTAAAACAAAAATATAGAAAAAATACATCGAAACATTTCATCAGTAAAGCCTTACTTTTGATCACAATAGACATAACTTCTCAATACATAATAAATTTAAGTAGTCATTTCAAAATTTAAAAATCCGATATTAACCTTAATTAAAACAGATCATTAAGTATGATAAAAAATACTTTTGCGAGATTAATATAGATCAACAATATCACTACAAGAAAACTGAAAATTTAATACCCATACATAAGATGAACAAGAAAAAAAAATATTTGTGAATAATTCAGTTATTTAATAAAAAGATGTCATCGTTGCAACTGCAGTGGAAACCTAGGAAGGTATTGGTAATATTACGAAGGCAAATGTTCCTGGTAGTTCCCAGCTGGGTCTACTTCCCTTTGTCCATGAAGTGAGGAGTTCCAGCATCCGTCCGGCGACGCGTCAGTATGTCACAGCCAGTCTCCGTCACCAGCAAAGTTTGTTCAAACTGAAAGAAAATATAAATATAAATGGAAACTAAGATTGCTTCGGCTAATCTAATAACCACACCTTTGACTGCAGATCTCAAATACAGCCCATTTTGATATTTATAAGCCCTTAGTAACCACTGTATTCATTTATCATCTTATTCTATAGGTTCATCTTTCCTCTAATTGACAGATGTATGTATTATAACTATAAAAATATTTCTTGAGCCCTGATTACCAACATAATATCATCACAGTTGTGTGACACATATATTACGGTAATCGGTATATTATCGAAAATATTTTACCAATTACTGTCTTATATGTAGGCACGAGTTACAACTACAATACATGTAGATGTAGATAAATTGATAATCTGGTCCCTGATCCATTTTTCATTGGTCACACAGTGTCATTTTGAGATTTCTGCAGTACCTTACCTTAAGAACATAATCCACCACGTGACTGGCGGCCGCCTCCCATACAAACATATTTTTTAAATTTTCTCCCTGGAATTTAATGTTAGAGCAATGATTTTTTCACACATTTTAGATATCGACCAGATGCGTGTTTGCATAGTCTTATTTTTTTAATATTTCATTTGTTGAGTACGATGGGGAAGCGGTCGTGATTCACGTGGTGGAGTATGCTCTTAAGAAGGTCCCTGACAGTAGATGTCTTAAAAACAGTTAAAATTGTAAAAACAGTCGTGAGTATACCAACCTGTGCAGACCACGACCCGTCCGAGGTGACGGCAGTCCACTTGTCCGGCCACTGGTCGTCCCTCCAACCACCACTGTTGATCATGGGCTCGATGGTGAAGCAGTGTCCGGCCTGCATGACGCCCACGGCCTTGTTGCGGGCGTAGTGCGGCACGCTGGGAGCCGTGTGGAACAGGCGGTGGATGCCATGGCCGCAGTACGAACGCACCACGCTCAACCCATTTGCCTGGGCGTGTTTTTGTATTATGTTTCCTATTTCCCTGCAAATTTTATTCCCAGATAACAATGTATTATTTACAGTTTGATCAACTTGTTAGTATCACTGAACTGCCTTTAGATTACTGAAAGACCATACACAATCTTAAGTTTGAGAAAAAATATGTGAAAAATTTATCTTGTAGTTGTGGAGAAAATATTTTTCACATTTCTTGCAGATAGCCAAAATTTAGGTTTTTTCACTACCTAAATGACCTTTGAGCAACTGGGCAGCAGTTTATTTAAGGTTTTACGTATGGCTATAATTCAGACAGTAGAAAATGGCGATTTTACATTATTAAGTAAAAGAAAAATACCTGTATTTTTCTCCTGGTTTAACGGCTTCAATTGCTTTTGAAAGACACTCATAAGTGACACGAACTAACTTTCTATGTTCCTCGGAGACATTTCCAACAAAGAATGTTTCATTCAAATCACCGTGGAATCCACGATGATATACAGTCACGTCTACATTGCATAAATCTCCATCCTGAAAACAAATTTAGATTAAAATCGGCCAACTACTCAATTAAGATTACACCACACCTTTAAAACTTTACCAAATCAGCTGAAAACATAATTCAGAATTGATGTCAGTAGTGTTAAGATTTGAGATTTTTAAAAAACGAGTTATACAATCAGCTAGTATATTTTCTTGATTGATTCGGCATTCACTTTGTAACATTTCATAATGAATTATAATTAAATAAAAAGATGTTATGTGTTACTATTGGTTTATTCTATAGAAATAGAATTTACCTACACTACCTGGTTTCGGGAGTAACGTTCTCCCATCGACTGGTGAAAAGACACTAAATTAGAATACAGATGTTGTACAGAAAAATACAGAAAAATTCAATTGCAATACTTAAGAATCCAGACACATAAATATTGATACATGGAAGTAATAAAAAAAAATAGAAAAAAAACACATCTGGGAACAGTGGTGATGGTAAAATACTAAGAAGGTATACAAAAAAAGTTTGATAATTAATTGCTTGCTAAGTTGTGGCAGTTGATGTACTGTGGTCTTGAGGGGAGGTAAGGGTAGGGGGGTCTTGAGAGGGGTAGGGGTCATGGGAAGTAATTTGAGAATTTCGTTTTAAAGGGAACATATTATGTAGTTCGAAGATGATATATGAAATGTTTGATTATTAATTAAATTATTATTAGAATTCCGATTTTTATGTATTTCAATGATTTCAAGGTAACATTTTGAGTGTGTCATATTGAGAGAGTTCACACATGTGAAGCGTCGCGCCATTTTACTGTATATTGGCAGATATGGATATCAAATACTAGGTGAAATGGGGAATGTTGTAATACATCAAGTGGCCACTTAACTCAGCCAATGACAGGTCATAAGCCCTGTAAACGCCTAGATATCCATATTCCCTTCCAAGTTTCTCGTCTCTGTTGAGATGTCAAATTGTGATTTCAAGGTAATTCATATTTGCACATAACATCATTTTATTTAATCATAATTCATTTAGTATATTTTCATTTACTTAACAACTCCTATGTGATTTGTTTGCGCTTGTGGCAATTATAAGGCAATATATAATAATATGTGAGTACAATATTAATCAAATGAAAGCCCTAAATACTTCTGACTTCGATTTTACAGCTCTGTTGCGATGAGTTTTACTCAGGCTTTCTGTTGTTAAAATGATAATTTTTAATTTAAAGGGTAACACCATATTGATGTGGTAACCGCAATTTCAATTTAAACCTTACTTTACATCATTACTTTACGGCATCTTTCCGGAACCAACTGAGATGATGATCGCTGTCTGAAATATTGCAAGAGTGGGAACATAGTGGTTCTATAAACCTATATCTGAATTTTTATGACATATAGCGGTTACTACATTGATATTCTAGCTTATATGTATAAAATAATGCATAATTTATTAGTTTACCTCCAGTGGCCTGTTATCAGGTATCCCATGACAGATAACTTCATTGACTGAAGTGCAACACGAGGCCGGGAACTCATAATAGTTTAGTGGACTCGGGTAACACTCCCTCTCGATACACGCCTCGTGGACTATCCGATCTATTTCATCTGTTGTCACACCAACTCCACACACTCTGGAATATCAAGAATGTTAGAATAACATAAAAAGTGAGACATATCAAACATGGTGGAAGTGTCTGGAACAAGTACAACGATACCACTACTTAGTGGGATAAATCTCTCGAGTTACTTAAAAATACTGATTTTCTTTATAAATACAGATAGTCTTGTAAGACAAACTAACCTGGCAGCTTCATCCAAGACTTCCCTCCCCAATTTGCAGGCAACTCTCATCCCTTCAATCTCTTCATCATCGAGAACCTTGATCTGAGAAGTTCCCTTGAGTGCTTGCTCCGACAGAGGATATCCGGATGGATGATCAGCATAATCTGGTCTCCCAATACTCAAAGGCACTGTCCTCTTCGGAGTCTGAGGAAATGGCCTCAGTTTACCAGTGTACATGTAGTTTGGCCACGGGTCAAACCCATTTTTCTTCCCATTACCGCCCTCTCCTTCTAAAATTATAAATACCAAACGTCAGACAACTTCTGCGAACAAAAATAGAAGCATGCACGGACTAAATAAAACAACAGGCTTTAGCAAGATCTCACCTCGCGCCCTTTTTCGTGTAAGCATGGCGACGGTTGATTTAACAATTTTTTTTCTAACAAGAATCGGTAGCTATATTATCACAGACAGGCGGGTGAGAATCGGCTCGACATAACCTTAAACTATACACTTACTGGCCAAAGAGTGAATAACCTTATGCGACTTCCAGTAACCCTTAAAGCACTCTTGAGAACAAAAAAAAGAGCCCTGAATGCCGAGTTTGACACATGTGGGGCATTGTAATTTTGCTTTTTCGTTACAATCCGGAGTTTCGCAAACTCCGAGAGCCGCCATGTTTTTCTTCTGTCACAAGTCACAAGTCACAAACTAAAAAATATAAATTTGAAATATTTTTGATAACGCAGTGCTGCCAACAAAATGATACAAATATAAAAGAAACGATATAAAAAGTATCTACCTAACTACCCACTACAGTTGAAAAAATATTTTTTAGCTGCGATCGTTGAAAAAATTAGATCTTATGACTTAGGACCTTTACGACCTACGACATTATAAAATTAAATTTATATACCCAAAGAATAAAGAATAACAGGGTTTGTAACATTTAGGTTTACCTAAAAAAAAAAAATATTTCAAAAATCTAGCTCGCATTTATTTTTTTTCTTAACTACTAATAATTATTGTATCTACAAAATTATTCTTTAAATAGTACAATGAATTTACTACAAAAAATTTACAACATATTTTCTGATTTTTATTTTTATGATATAAAATTTAATAGACTTACCTATAGCAAAATTATATCCATCTTTATCCGTATTTTTGTATAAAGACCTTAAAATGCAATTGCGAATTAAATACCAACTTGTATTAAGTGACTGCACTATGGCGAGCTCCATCTCGGACTGTTTTTGATATTTTTAGTATAAAATACATACATTGTAGGTATTCATAATAAAGGGAACATTGAACGCGATCTAAAATAAGGATTTCAATATTTCCAGCCAACTTAAAACACATCATTATAAACATTTCAAGTAACATATACTGGGACGATTGAATTTGTTTTTGGACAAAATAAAATTCGAGATAAATTTATCGGCTACCTCAAAAAAAGCAAGGGTTTTACCCACCTAAGCAATATTTGGTACGTAAAGGCGTTTTTTATCCAATAATTTTAAATAACAAAAAAAAAAAAACAAAATAACTCTTTGCTCCGATTAAATCATCATCATCATAATAGCATATCCGCTCCCTATGTGAAGCATATGGATTCCACATACTGCCTCCAAGCCAAGCGATCAGACACCAGTTCCCGCGCATCCTCCCAGGTCAGGTCCACTCTCGAGTGCCGTATTGCATTTAGCCGGGCGTTCGGCAAGCCAAATATTGAGAAAAGCAGTCGACATAATAAACAATCCGACACGCGCGTTGACTTTCTTGATTTGACGTTTGACGTTTAGCCGCGATATTTATTATCATCTATGGTGCTCGGCAACGCGAACGTGGTATGAACGTATGTTCATTAAGATCGGTCAAATGGTTAGCGTTAGCACGTGGTTAGCACGTTTTTAACTACGTCGATAGTTATCTGTGATTAAGCTCCAGCAGATACCGCCACAAAAATTGAGCCAATGAAATCCACTCGAAGCGTAAACGTCAAATTATTTCTGGAACGCCTATTTTAAATTTGATTTAAGAATTACCGTGCGTAGGAGATGTAATGATAGGATAATAGTTTTTATCTAAGTACATACCTATAGATTTACTGTACCTACTAACTACATCAATATTATTTATTTTTTGTATTAAAAAAATGGTGATAAACTTTTAACATTGCCTTTTGAAACCTGCCTACAAAATTTAAGAAATTTAAGTAGTACTGTTATCTATTTTCTGAGATGATGAAAGTTATATTATATATTTATTCAAAAGTCGAAATTAGAGCCGAGTGCAAGGCTGAGATAAGCATTATCGACAAAATTAAAAAGAGCTTTTACGATGGTTTGGTCATGTAGAGAGAATGATTGATGAAAAGAACGGCTTAAAGAAGTTATAATGCATGTGTGCCTGGATCTAGAAGCCGATGAAGGCCGAGAAAGACATAGCATGATCAAGTACAAGTACTTGAATTATTATTACTATTATGGATAATTTATATAGCGCCGTTTTCGTATAAATATACCTCAAGGACGCTTTAAATATTGAATTAAATGGGAAATTAAAGTGAACGAAAACTCAATTTCTGAGTAGAAAATACCTACAATTATCAAAATTAATCAAAAGATTTAGAGAACAAATGGGTCTTAAGTTTCTTTCGAAACATCACTTCACTCTCACAGTTGCGCACTTCCGGTGGGAGAGCATTCCAAGCCACAGGGCCCGCAACCGCAAAAGCGCGCTCCCCAAATTTTGTGTGCTGATTGCGGGTCGGTACTAAAACCCTGCCTACAGCTGTAGATGTAGCTGATCAAAGTGTGAGACGTCTTTCAGCTAGTTTATCTGGAATACAAAGCTCTTTTAAATACTCGGAGCGGCATCATGCATGGCTTTATAATAGGCGTGTATGCATGAGAAGATGTATGAATGTAGAGGAAACGAAGGAAGTGTGTCAGGACATAGTGGTATAGCGTTCTATCCTCTCTGTCTACCCCTACGGGAAATGGCGTGATGGTTAGTTAGTTAGTTAGTTTGTTGTAAGACGTGCGAAAGTAGTGAGAGCTTGCACCTCTTACACGTGCTTACTCTCATATTTGCACTAGTCAAAAAGCTTGAATTTAAACAATCATACGGTGCATCATTTTCTTAATTTTAATTTTTTGTAATTATTTTAAACTAACGATATTTTAATTAACTTACGTTGGTAGTCTTTTGAACACGTGAACACACCTACAGTAGTTATTGTATAAGTATCCACGAGGAATTATAGAACAAGCAGTCTGTTCCCAGTTAGGTACACCTACATAATATCTTCTCGCCCTCAACTGACGTGAGAACTGAGAACATTCAGCAAATGGGCGCTTTATTTTATGTTAGCGAATATGCCTGTGTAATAAATTTTATTCCTCTTAATAAAAGACAGTAATAAGCATAAAGCTACGCTCCACCGCTTTACATACTTATACGAACAGAATAAGGAATCATTGTGTGCTCGTATACTTTGTCTTACAAACAAGTTTAGTATTATGTTTTAACTATCCATGTTTTCTTATATATTAAAACGCATATCTCCCTCAATTCAAATCTTGATAAACTAACTGAGAACCTACTAATACTATCAACATTGGGCACACGAATTTAGTCTCTCTGCGGTTTACAATACATAAGAAAAAGATTAACATAATATGTTAGTTAAACAATCGCAAAAATCAAATTACATACTGAGGTGTATTTAAGAAATGCTTGGTTCTATCTACTGTTTTTTTATTGCCTTGTAAAAAAAAACTTTTGGTTGTCTGTAAAGTCGGTTTACGGACGATAATTTTACGTGATAACGTCATAAGAAAACATTGATGAAAAATAGCATACTTTTATGAATTGAATTGAATTATTATTACTGAATTATCATTATTTTGTATGTATAATACAAAGCAAGAGTTAATTAATTAATTTATTTTATTTTTTATTTCATTTCATTTTGGTGATGACAATTTCGCTTTTACTTTGTAGCTTGTGTGCTGCTGCTGTCTCCCTTCTCCTCGGACGCATCGGCCGACGGAGTGGAAGAGAGATAGATGCGTCACAAACCGAACGCTTAAGCCGATCGTGCCTCTCTATCGCTTGTTCCGCGCTCTCGCTTGCACACTCGGCTCAGGCGGAACGTGACAATGAGTCGTGCTTTTTTGTGTGTGCAGCCGGCGTTCATCGATGCATTAAGCGTTATCACGTCAAAAGGCAAGCATGTTTAAGGCATTATTTTTAATAACACCGTAAATGTGATTTTTATGTGTTGTAAGTCGTATTTCAAAACACCAAACAAAAGTGAGTATTGCTTTATTTAATTCGGGTGTCGATGTAATGGTTTCAAATTGAATTTCTCCGGGAAAACCTTCAAATTTACTTCTAAGATCGCGGCCTTCCAATCCCTTCCGATAAACAACAGCAAAAGACCCAGTAAATTCTTATTTCGCTAAATAAGTACAAGAAATTGTACGGGTTCAGTAAGTTCAAAGAAATTTATCGAGTTTTTATTACACATTCTTGGGTTTCGCTCTTCACCAACCTACACTGAGAAAAAAGAAATGCGTAATAGGGAAATAAAACTTATTACGAAAACCGATGAAAATATGTAAAATTGATAAAGAAATTAATTTCACGTAATACCATTACATGAAATCACAAATACTATACTTACCATATTTAATCATTCAGCACATACAAGTTTGAAACACAATTTTAACTCTGAGCTTCATTGCCACAATACACGTAATTCAAAAAACCTCCACATTCCAAAATTTCGATCCACAAAATTCGGTTAAAAATCCCTAATGAACATTTTTCGATCCCAATATAATAAACTACCACATGAAGTAAAAATAAATAACAATTTGACATCTCAACAGAGACGAGAAATTTGGAAGGGAATATGGATATCTAGGCGTTTACAGGGCTTATGACCTAGTTTTTGTCTACAAGTATTTGGACACACTCAAAATGTTGTTTATAAAAATAAATAAATCAATACATAGTGGAGCCCTTGAAGATTTGTATTTAAATATGTTTTTCAATGATAGTTATGATTTATAGGATTAAGATTGAAATGTTCATTTTGTATCGTCTTTCTTATTCGTGTTTGATTGTGCAATATGTAATTAAAAATGTATGTAATACCAGTCCCAAAATGAGTTTTTTATAACTCCTGTGAATATAATACATGTATATCTTTATAATAATAATAAAAAATATTTAAAAAAACATAATATTAAAAAAGTAATGTTAGTATAAAAATCAATATGGATGTTGTAGAACAATGATTTCGTTCATTATTTTCGAAACAAAATTGTTGAAAAATACCCGTTCATGAAAACGCAATATTATTTTTCGTGGCCCCCGTGACGTCATAATTTGGTCTCGCTTCTATGTTTCACATTTTTAGTTTCACAGTAAACGTCGAGGGCTACATGAATAGTGACGTGAAAGGGGCGCGGGGCGTGGCCAACGCGGACTGCTGTTTTCGCGGTAATTTTAAATTAAAAAATTCTAAATAATTTTTAACTTACTAAAAATTAAGAAAAAAAAAATTTTGACAGTTATGTATTTTTATGAACTAATCAATTTTCATTTTAGTTTGTAAAATCAAAAAACGTGATTTTTCAAACCACTTTATAAGATATAAGTATATTTACCTTTTATGATTTGGATAGGTACTTACTACTATTACTACTACTAGGTACTTACATACTATTTTGCTATTAGGCACTATTACTTTCCCTTCTCTACACATAATGGTGCATAGGGCACTGCATTGGCACACCAAGTGCAGTGAATCTTAATAATTTATTACATGAAGGCAAGATGATATCACATATGTATATCTACATTTCCGAGCTTGAAAAAGCTTCTTCATCTTTGTTAAAATACATAAAATTGGTAATTTTTTTTTAAATGAATTATTAAAAATTACGCATTCCATTTTTCTCTGTATATATAATATGGCCATTCGCACACCGCCTACATACATAATCTGTGGAGATTTTTTCTATGGGATTTATTTTCGCATTAGTTCTATAGGTGAACTTGAATACTTTTACCTTTAATATATAACTTCTTATCCCTTAATATATAACTTCTCACAGACGATACAAACTAGAAAATTATCCTAATAGAATCGGCATCCACTTCATTATGGTTAATGATTTTCTTTATTTTCCCCCCTTATACATGGTGTAACAAAACTCGTAGTACAACCCGAAAAGTGGTGAATCTACATCATATTTGGAGTCGAATGTGTAAGATGATTTTTGAATCTGAGCTTTTTTCTCCTTTCAAAGCTTTTATAAGTACCGTAGATTAAGCAAAATTGCACGAATTCTTGCTAAAAGGTATTATATTTCATGATAATTTGTAAGAATTGAAAAAAAAATCAACTTCTTACTCAATTTTCTCGAAAACTAAAAATCAAATAAAAAAAATTGTTCTGCAAAATCGACTCCAAATATGGTGTAGATTCACTGGTTTCCCGCTTGTACATTAGGGTGTGTCGTTTTTTTCAATTTTCGAATACAGAAACGGTATAGGTCTCAAAAGTTGCGTTTTACTCTAAAAATAAGAAAGCACTTTTAAAAAAAAAAAAAAAAATCGTCTTTGGCTCCCCAAAGTTTTGAAAATTCAAAAAAATACTAGTTTTTAAAATATTTTCTAAATAACTTTTTACTGCTAGTTTTGTGTTATTTCATTCATTTTTGGATATTATCCATTGATAGGTTTTAAATAGTATAAAACTGCCATTTAAAAAAAAAAAAAAAAAAAATTCTTGTGCCAAACAGACTAATTTTCATTTTTAAAAAAGTTTATCTTACGAACAGCACACATAAAAAAATGTTTAGTTATTTAATTTTCTGTGTATTTTGTGAACTTTTTTAAACAGTCCGAAGAAATAAAAATGAATAAAAACAGAATGGTTTTTTTCCAAAATTTTTTTTTCTCTGACCGATAATTTAATAATTTTTTCAGAATTTAAATCTATTTTAGCGAGCCAAAGATGATTTTGTTAATTTAATTTTGTTTTCTTTTATTAATTCTGTATACCTAATTACAACTTTTGAGACCTATCTCACCAAAACAAAAAATTGATTATTTTTTTTACTATGGAGCGTGACACCCTTTGTACATCAAGTTTTGTTACACGCTGTATATTTATTTGCTTCGTGAAACGCTGGCATGAGTCCTACCAGTCAATATAAATATGTTTATAGAAGTAGATTGCATTAATTATTGTGCTTCGGGGATCCTGTTAGAATAAGATAAATAGTCGGAAAACATGTATAGACAATTATCCCCGATTTCCATATTCATTTATTGAATACCTACCTAATTAAAATACAATTTTAAGAGGAACGAAGAATGAAGCCTGTTGATTTTGTAGATAATGGTTTCTTTTAAAACGATTTAACTTTAGTAATGAAATTCCCGGAAAAAAAATAATATGAAATATTTCAAAGTGCGATTTTCAAAATCTCGTTATATGCACTGTGAAAAAAAATTCAAGTGATTTTTAGGTGTTGTTTTGGTATTTATGTACCTTGGATATAAATATTTATTTTCTAGGTTTATCACAGTTGGTATAAGTTCTTTTATTTATAAATTATCTATTTGTGCACATTTGAAAACGAATAACGTTTTTTTTTTATGGTCTGTTGAACAAACGCAGAAAAGCGACGATAATATGTCAATTTATCGTTAGAGTTTTTATTTAGCAATATTCTTTGTAGAATACGGTGAAGATTGTTATTATTCTTGCAATTCTATTTGCATTTAAAAAATTCTTTCGTTACTTGTAGAAATATCACCGGCTGAAATTAATATATTTCAATCTGGTTTCTAAAACATTACTTGTTTGAACATTTACGGTTTCTTTTAGAAGAGCTATCGGTAATTAATTCCTAGTTTTATGGTTGTTTAAAAGCTTTAATAACGCCTTCCAGAAAGGCGTTCCATACGTTGTAGGACCAACGTGCAAACTTTAAATTTAAACGTCAAAAGGATGTGAAAATTCAATTAACCACCCCTTTACTACATTTTTTACCCGCTATCAAAAATAACGAGCAGCGAGTAAAAAGCGCTTTCTGCTGGCATTTAAGGAATTCCGTTGTTAATAGAAATTATGAGCTTTTTAGTAAAGTGGTGTGTAAGAATAATGTACCTAAATTTAAAATATTTTCACTTGACATCACGCGTCACTTTAACCCGTTGAGTCCCAGAACAATCTTAAAATTACATATTTCGGTAAAAAAAAAGTTCGTTAGATAAATGCTTTTTTTATATTTACACAGGAGACATTTTAAAGGTTAAGTTCTTATTTTATTTTTCTATCTAGGTAATATTCATACTGGTAGTAATTTTATTAATATTTTTCCATTTATTTTTTGACTGCCATTTTTATCCATCCAACAAATCTCCGATGAGTGACAATAAATGAAATATTTCAATTTAAAAAATTCATAATATTTGATGTTTCAGTGCACAAATGATGACAAATCAGTTATCAATATTTACTGGAAAAAGGAAAATTAGGACTTTTAAAGCACCAATACTTAAAACGTTTCCATAAAAAAAATCTGATAATATACGCTCCCTAGGGTTCATTTCATTACACCACTTATTATCAAATTCCACCGTCTAAAGACTCCAGCACTTAGGCCAATACACAAAAATTGTGACGTAGATGTCTAGTAATGAAGTAGATGCCTATTGATGACGTAGTGAGTGACGTAGTGGGTAACTAGACACCTAGACACGGTAGTATTTTTCAAGTACGGAATTTACTTCTCCGAAATTCTTGTTCGAGAACCAATATTATTCCATCGCGTTTCTGATGAAAGAATACCTAAAAATTGTTAGCATAAAATATTCGAGATTATGGTTAGGTACCTACATGCAACTTTTCAGTAAAGGGCATTTAACTAATTCAAAGTGTGCGTAGATAGAAACATAATATTACTACTTCTCCTTATCCGCAACCCAATGGTGCATACGAAACTGCAGAAACCAAATGCAGTTTAACTTGATTTAATCCGTAAAGGCAAGATGGTCCTACGCTTCAAGGCTTATGATTTTTTTAATGTGAGAAACCACATTTGAAACAATATTCCTGATCAACCCCGAGAATTGAACTCGCGACCTCGTAAATGATAGCCCAAAAACGCGGACAATCATATATTTTATAATTCATTCCCTCTCGCCTCCTCCCACGTCAGGCCCGCATCCATCAGTTCCGCCGAAAACACCCATAGGATGGTCATCGACGGTCTGCCAGGACGGCGGTATCCTCTTTCTCTTTACTTATCCTCTCCTGCGCTTAAATATTCAGATTTCCCAACACATACACCACACTCCACACACATACAACAACACACATACACATGACATAACATAACCACTGTTCGCTCACTTCACGTCTTTAGAAATTCGTCTTGTACATTGTGTTTTCCACGTAATGGGTGCTATGTTTTATATGTTACCTCAATTTTAAAATTCTTTGTTAATTTGTACCAAACATAGCACTGTGTGTATAACATTAAAAATACAAATAAATAAATAAAATTATTTTTCCTTATCCGCACCCAATGGTGCATAGAGCACTGCATTGGTACACCAAGTATATCGATTCATTATAGTTGTATTAATTAAACATCTTAAGAGAAAGATTTTTATGAAAATATCCGGTTCCGAAAGAGTTAACACTTTGACGCTAATGATTTTAGGGGTTGACGGAAAGGGTGATGGTTTTATTAGATTTTTAGGGTTATCAACGTCTTCCAAGGAAGGCCGTGAGGCGGGTTACCTGCTTTATCACTTCCCTCTAACCTGCTTCCCACCTCACCTCGTCCACCCCACTAACATGCATCGGGGAGGAAAATTCATTACGACGATTTATTGCCACGGTATTAAAACTTAACCGACGCGACGAGAGAAAGAAGAATAAGTAGGAAAAAATCTGGGTGTGTGTATTTCGTATCCTATAAAAATTCATCATCGTTTCATATCTGCTCTATATGTGGAGATTATGGATTTCACAAACAACTGTCTCCAACCCAAGCGATCGGCCACCAGTTACCGTCATCCTCTTGAGCTAGGTCCACGCCCCGTAGCTCCACGTAAACTAGATTGTCAGCAGCGGACGTCAAGGAAGCTGAGAACCGGAGAGGTTAAGGCTCTCAGGAGGCATGGGTACGAAGTGGCCCAGCCAGCCGATCCGTCTCGGTATTGTATAATGTAATGCGTTAGTACCTAGTGACTATTTGGAAATAATAATTCCTGATGTAAAATAATATAATACATTTCATTTTATATCCCTACAGAAATGAGATAGAATTTTTTCAAATTCAGGAATATGGATATTCGAGGGCTTACGACCTGTCATTGGCTGGGTTAAGTGGTCATTTTATGTACTACAACATTCCCCATTCCGCTTATTAGCGAATATCCACACCAGGTTACATTTTTAATTTTGTAATACCCATGTTACGAATCGAGAATCATCCACCAGCGAGTTGAAAGCTCCATCTATGCATTGATATTGAAGTTAAGTATTTATTAGAAAATTACTTTATTTTTGTAATTAAGACTCTTCTGACGAGTTAAATCGCCTGCAGATGACTCTGCAATTTATTTTACTTATATTTAGACCAGGAATTTTATACAATATTTTTTGGCGTGTTTAAATACTTGTACACAAATCTGAATTTTATTCCAAGACGGGAGTAGGTATATATTTCATTTTATATCCCTACAAAGATATTTACTGCCGTCTTGGGATAAAATCCAGATTTGTGTACAAGTACAATGAACACGCCCAAAAATGTTGTAATATAATACAAGTTATCAATGTTCAAGGTAAGATGATTAGTCATACGCTTCAGTACCAGTCCAAGGTATCACAAAGGAAATATTAATATAAAAATTACATGTTAATAAATACTTCATGTTGACCCCTACGGGAATGGAACTGACCGATGGTGTACCGATGCATGCAGTGCCCTATGTACCATTCGGTGCAGATAAGGGAAAGTAGTAGTTCATTGTAGTATAAATGTTGACAAATGAATTTTAAAACTCAGGGCTCCTAGCTATTTCAATATGCGATGCTAATCAAAGATTTTTCAATAAAATAAAAGCCATTAAAAAGTTCCATGTAATTTTAAGGATTCAAAAATATTTGAATTTGTAAAAGTTCAGAATAATTATTTCCTTTTAGAATGTTTTTCCACGAATTAAGCTTTTGTTCAAATAATTACTTTTGATAAGTCAACAGCTTCAACAGCCATGGAAAACGAGGGCGTTCAGTGCTTTATTTTTTGTTTTTTTAAATAAGTGTGTTTTTGATAAAAATGTTTTTAAGACCTTCAAATATTCGGGGGATGTAAATCTACAATGCGTATGATTGGAATCGTCAAGGAAATGAAAAAAAAATACAAAAAATATTTTTTTACCCTAAAGTGGGTAAATACAGATACCTATCTACCAAATTATTTTTCGACCTGTAAGGAATATTTTTGTGAATTGAAAACTCCAACGGTATAATTTAAAAGCATTATTTTTAATTATCTTTTACAAAATGATTGTGATGTCGAAAACCAAATTCATTTAATTTAGATATTATTGATATCGCAACAGAGACAGAGAAACTCTGGAAACGAATGTGGGCTATCTAGGCGTTACAGGGCTTATGACCTGTCATTGGCTGGGTTAAGTGGCCACTTGACGTACTACGACATTCCCCATTCCGCCCATCATCTGATAACCATTTATGACAAATTTTTGGAACTACTAAATATATTGAAGTCGGAATGGGGAATGTTGTTGTACGTCAAGTGGCCACTTAACCCAGCCAATGACAGGTCATAAGCCTTGTAACGCCTAGACAACCCACATTCGTTTCCAGAGTTTCTCTGTCTCTGTTGGGATATCAATAATATCTGATATCAGCCCAGCATGGGTATAATCCGGTAATTTGTCTACAAGTATTTGTATTCATTTAAAAAAATGACTTTGAATTTATTTGGAATTTCGGACTAATGTAATTGTGAATACCTATGTATAACTACCGTGTTTTGTTTATGAAACTTGTGTAGGAGTAGAGACGTGTTTTACATAACATGTGTGTGACACAAGAGTACCTAGGTGCCTACATAAATACAATAATATACACATTATTATATATATTTTCATTGGAAGTAGTTACGATCGAATAACATGAAGCAGTCCGCAATAAATCAAAGCAACTTGACAGCTAATTTCGGAAAGCCCTTTTGCCTATGAACTAACACACTAACAAGTCAACGTACTAACACCTACACAATACTAATAACATTGTGTTTATTTTAATTCTGAACATCAGAGCATCCTCTTCTTTTGAATTACGGAGTACGACTTATAGAGTCTATTTTTGTACTGTATACTTCCCATTGGCCATTTAACCTTCATGTAATAAAATTATCAAAATACGCTGCACTGGTGTAATTCATACCCATGCACTTTTAATTATTTATTCAGACCCTTGCATAATTTTAGTACGGATAAGGTAAAATATTATCAGAATCCCTAAGAAGTCCTAGCCCTTCCTACGATTTGAAGCATACACATACATGCACATGCAAAGATTTTTAAAAAATACCCCAGTTTTAATGTTTTTAACAAATTATCTACAAAGATACACTGCACTTGGTATATCACGCAGTATCCAATGCGCTATTTAGTGTTGAAAATATGAGGAAATATTACGGGAACGGAAGAGGTGAATAAATTGTTCACCAATCCAATTTTGCCACCAAATGGTATATTTTCTACGAATTGTTTAATTGATAATTAGTATCCATATTTCAGACAAAATTTTATTCAAAAATTAAAATTTCAAACCACAACATACATTTATCTTAAAGCGACCATATCACTGCACATATTCAGTATATTGAAATCGTAGTAAAAATATTTATATTGCCTTATTAATAATTATGTTTTAAATATATTTCTAGAAAATCCGGAAAAAGTCTTATTGTACATATTCATCAATTTTCATGGGTTTCGTTAATTTGACCTTAACGAAGAACAAGAATAAATAAAAATTTACACATTTAAACTCATTTATGTTAAGCTAATGTTCATGTTGTTAGGCGCCATTGAAATACCAACCATAAAAAACATCAAAAGGAAAGCGTTTTATTTGTTTTCAGTGCCGTTTTAATATTTCTAGTGAAATCTGTCAATATCATGTTTTCACTAAAAACCTTTTATATATAAATTTCAAGCATTTTTTAAAATATTTTTTGTGTGACTAAAAATTTATTTGAATAGAATTCAAAAATGCTTTTGTTAAATTTAAGAATGAAATTAATAAGAAATAGAACCATAGCGATAGTTAATTATTTATTTTGGAAATTAATTAAGAGCTTTTAGAGAATGCGATTATAAACATAACTCTAACAATGAAATTTAAATGTTTTAATATTTTTATACAATCTAGTTAAATCCAGTTTTTTAGATAGAAATGTGACGTGTAGTCCATACCGTGATATTTTTTATTGTGTTTGGTAAGAAGGCATTCCAAACATAATTTAATATAAGTACCTACAACATTGTTGTTTTAATTCAATACATCGCCATCGGGGAGTATTATTAACTCTTATAATTACATTCATGCATAAAAACATTATATGTAATTAATTATTAAAAACTTAAAAAGTTGTTCTTAAAAACAAGAAACTATTATTATTTAAAACTTATACCAAACAATATTTTTGTTGCGTTGTTGCTATCATTAATAATTAACGGCGGAAAAATTGTAAGTAGATCAATCATCAAAAACTCAAACGATTGTTCATTGTTTATAACATTTTGCACACCTCCCACATATTCCTACCAAATGATTAATATTATATTAGAATTATTAGTAACCTATTTATGTATTTTGACCAAAAATTTCGAAAAATAAAATATTAGGTATTTATATGCCGAATTCGAGTTCATTACTTTAATTTTGTATTCACATGTTGAAAGTCGTTTTTGTTACGTTCATCATCATCATCATCATCATACCATATCCGCTCCTATGTGGAGCATATGGAATCCACAATCGTTACGTTACGTTACGTTTGTTACGTATAAATATTATTACGTGGAGTAACAAAACTCGTAGTACAGCCTGCACTGGTGAATCTTCATCATATTAGGAGCCGAATGTGGAATCTAAATTAAAATAAGCTTAATTTTTTTTTCTCCATAAAATCTTTAATAAATAGGTACCGCAGATTAAGTAAAATTGCACAAATTCTTATTAAAATGCGGGTATTAATTTTGTTTTCATTATGAATAGTATTAATTTGACTAAATAGTAATTTGAATAAATATTTGATAGCAGTTTGCAAAAATTTATCGAACTTCTTACTCACTCGTAAACTATGGGTCAAATCAATTTTTTTTCTATAAAATCGACTCGAAATATGTTGCAGATTAACTGGTTTCCCGCTTGTACATCGAGTTTTGTAACACGGTGTATAAAGGACATCGTAATATTTCCCAGGCTCCAGGCTATGGGACAAATCGACTACGAGACGCGAAAACCAAGTAAAAGCTTTTGATGAAGTTTTCCGAGAAAAGCTCTAAACAAAGTGTCGCCGCTTGCGAAAATAAAGAATTCGAACCGTGAATTTACTTTAATTTTGAATTTCCTGTATTATTACTTAATGGACAATTCATATAGCGCCATTTTCGTGAAATAACACCTCAAGGAAAAATATAATAAGTTATGAACAACATTTTGAATGAATACAAATACTTGTAGACAAATTACTGGATTATACCCATGCTGGGCTGATATCAGATATTATTGATATCTCAACAGAGACAGAGAAGCTCTGGAAACGAATGTGGGTTATCTAGGCGTTTACAGGGCTTATGACCTGTCATTGGCTGGGTTAAGTGGCCACTTGATGTATTACAACATTCCCCATTCCGCCTGTCATCTGACAACCATGTATGACAAATTTTTGAAACTTGTATATATCTAAGTTTTTGTACAGAATAATCCACCTGCGAGTTGTGTTTTCGACAGATTTTGAACATTTTTAATATTCTTTTCCCTATAGTGACATCTATTGAGAATATAGTTAAAGCATTTTTTTTGTGGGCGATCTACTTTATTGGTGTAGGAATGGGGAATGTTGTAATAAATCAAGTGGCCACTTAACCCAGCCAATGACAGGTCATAAGCCCTGTAACGCCTAGATAACCCACATTCGTTTCCAGAGCTTCTCTGTCTCTGTTGAGATATCAATAATATATAATAAGTTATTTATGTTGAATGCGGATAAGGTAAGGCAGTAGAAATGATATTCAATTCAAAACATACTTTTTTTTTCATTATTAGTACGCCTACCAATAATACTTTGCTCGTTGTGTTTTTACCGGTGCAGTATCCTATGCACCTTTAGGCGCGGATAAGAGAAAAGAAGTCGTACTGTAAAATTAATGGTTTGCAGTAAACCACGTGTTTTTTTACACGTGGATTACTGTCAAGGGGGATACTTCACTTTACGAGGTAACTTTTATGAGGACTAGTCTATTGGTAAATCCATAGAAAATAGGTTATGAAATTTATACAGTAGGTTAAGATAGGTTAGGTTAAATAAAATAATTTAATAAACAACATTTTAAGTGTGTCCAAATACTTGTAGACGGATGACAGAGAGTTAACATGTGAAGCGTCGCGCCATTTTACTGTGTATTGGCGGATATGGACATCAAATACTAGATGAAATGGGGAATGTTGTAATACATCAAGTGGCCACTTAACCCAGCCAATGACAGGTCATAAGTCATGTAAACGCCTAGATATCCATATTCCCTTCCAAATTTCTCGTCTCTGTTGAGATGTCAAATTGAAAATAATTAAAAATCAAATAGCTTTTTAAAAGCGAAATTTATACAGTAGGTTAAGATTTTTAAATCCAACCAATCACAGATTTGCCCATTTCTATGCTGTACCTCTATAATCTAGAGAGTAAAAACTTTTGTGGAATTTTGACAGCTCTACCTCGTAAAGTGAAGTATCCCCCTGTCAAGATAAAAATGCATTGTAATCGTATTGTACGCACCTGTTTTTCATGACAATTCTTTCTATTGAAATTATTTACATCGACTCTTATAGGTATGTACCATACGAAATGTTCTAAATTCTTATTTTGAAATTGCAGAGAATAATCCACATCTTCCTGTATATTCCCATATTATCTTCCTCGCTGCCTCATTCGGCCCAGGGACGCCAAGCGGGTCGGTCGTCTGTCTCGTACCGTGCTATCTGTTTCGCGCTAGCAATGCACTTGTTGAAAATTGCGATCGTGTTTTCCGACGAAACTTTTCACAATTAATTTAGTTTTCCCGCGCTCTGTGGGCGGCCGATTAATCTGTGATTAATTTAATTCAAATTGATCTTTTACGCAATTATACAAATTCACAAATTATTAATTTGTCAAGACACTTTAATAATTGTACCATACTTTTACTACAACTCATTTAAAAATATATGTTTGCGAAAAATAAACTAGATATTTGTTTCTTCTAGTTATTAAAATCTAAAATTATATTTCTAGTTTTCCTAGAAACATTTTACTGCACTATTTAGCATTTAACTATACATTCTATTTTTTTTTCTAATATCTGTCCCAGAATGAGTTTTGTAACTCAATTGGGAGTGCAAAGTATTTTGTACAAATTAAATTAATAAATAAATAGATAAAATAAATAAATTTTATATTTTAGATTAAAAATGTTATAAATAACAAATAATTAGGTACTTGTTGCAATTAGTTATTTATTTGATTTTATATTTGTTTTTCCGCGAGTTTATAAACATTTATACATATAATAAACTTATAATATTTTTAGTAACAATATAATATTTTTAAGATCTTGCATAATAACATACTTTCGTGAAAAGTAATCTTTTCCTTTTCCGATAAAATTATGCGTAAACAGTTAATTAAATTTTTGTTCTAAAGTTTGAATAGCAGGATTATCGAAATTGACGCTTAACTGCATTTTTGCAAAATATTTCTTTTTATTTTTCTGCTTCAGCTGCATAAATCATAACAGCGAAACGCGATTACTTCCGTAATAAAAAATAAAATACTAAATTAAACCAATTTGTCTTCACTAATTCTTTTTAAACCTACTCTAGGAAAATTACTTACGGAGATCATTCGAGGCTTTTTGTTACCTGATTTTAATTGAAGTCCTCTAAAAAGAAATTACTTTTGTGATCGTTCTTGCGAGTGATGAGTATTGTCTTCGTATTGTTAAAAATAATTTTTAATTAAATTTCTCGTTTTATTATACATACCCGTGATTTATAAAACAAAATTACTGTGTTTTTTAAAAAGTGAAAGTGTTTTACTTGCAAAAATATACAAAATGGTTATATAAATTTGTCCTCACTGAGGTAACCCGTGCCGAGGACTATTTTTTTTACAAATTTCTTACATAAAATGGATCCAGGTGTGTCATGAATTCAATGTAAAATCGTATTTTATTAACAGCGTCAAAATAAAAAAATAAGAAAACTGCGATTAAGAATATCCACTTGCAAAATGATTGATTATAAAAATGAAGCTTCGGCTCTCAGATTATTAACTCGTTAATTAACATTAGTCTCATTTTTGAAAAAAAGTTTACAAAGATTTTCTTGCAATGATAATCCATTTTGCTTGACGAAATCCTATTTTTAAAATTACTTCACAAAAAACCGAACTATTAAAAAATCACACATTTCAGAAATATTTGCATGGTTTATTTAAATTAGGTTGAAGACAAAAATTTAAATTACAATGTTATTTTCGCGTCATTTTTCCGATGTCTAAAACGCGCCATACACCATTAGATGCGGATAAGGGAAAGTAGTAGGTAGTAGTATTAGTCCATAAGAATTTTATTATCTCAATATATTGCTAAATAATTTTATTTTATTTATTTTGCTTATTTTTTATTTTAATATTTATTTAATACATTATCGAATCAAATTTACAAAGCTAAATATCACAATAATTATACAATATAACCATAACGTTATATCTCACCAATAAAAAAAGAAAAGGTTTTGTGCTTGGTGAGGGAGGTTACGCTAAAATATACATAACATAAGTAGTATAATAGTAAGTAGTAAATATATGTAGTACACAAGGTAAAATATAAGCAGTATAAATATAAGTAGTAATCATAGTAAGGTAAAAAAAAAAATAAATCTAGGTACTAGATATGCAAAATAAACAATTAAGTAAGCAAAACATAGTGATTATAGTTGTTCGAAATAAATGTGTTTTTTTAGTTTAAATTTAAATTTCTTAAAGACGATAATAATTTTAAGTTCATTGGGCAATTCATTAAAATATAGTTCTTTTTAAATACGCAATGTTATGAAGCGGTGAGCAAAATTAATGATCTATAATACAAATCAAGTTAATAGCGACTCTTTGGTTATAAAAAAATATTACGACTACCCTTTAATGGATGCAGATACTTCTGAAAGAAACAATTTTAAAAATTCCCATTACAGATAATCCCAATCTCTAGTATTTTTTCGTGTAATTGCTTTGGGGCTTTTTAGAAGTGGCTGAAGCGTTTGCTATTTAAATATTTTAAAGATAAGAAATGTATTCTGAGGTAGCCAAGTTCTGCTTATGGTATATCTCATATTTCACCCGAACTGGCTATTAAGGTGGAGATTACAAGTACTGCACTATCCACTATCCTAAAGGCACAATGTAAATATTTACTGGGAGGTAACCAAACAGAGCCTTTATACTACATATCTAATATTACAATACCTAATGCTACTTAACAAAATTAAGAAAATATCTACTTTAAAAACAAATATTATTATATTTATTTAGTACTATATAATTTTTACATAGACTAATATTATTACGTTACACTTATTTTTTTTTTCTTCACTATTCTTATCCTACTATTATACATTATTCAATATAATACCTACACTAATATTTTTCACAAATATATTTTTACTTTACATTTTGTTCATTTCTTATTTCATCAGGAATCTCCTCATACATTTTAATGCCCTTATATATCAGACAATTTTGTGACATAGCTTTTCTTTTCTTTTCCAATCTTATATTTTTTTAACCTCTTGTTGCATATTTATGAAAAAAGTATTTTTTTTTATAATTTGTTTTGCAAATATCTTGGAATTATCCCTTTAACAATTTAGTTAATTTCATTAGCAAGAGGAATGAGAATCACTTTAATGAATACTACTATTACTACTACTTCTTTCCATTATCCGCACCTAATAGTGCATAGGGCACTGCATTGGAACACCAAGTGAAGTGTATCTTGATAATTTTTTCCATTTTTAAGATGATCAGTCTTACGCTTCATTGTCCAAGGTATCACACACAAAATATTAACATGAAATCACAAAGTCTGCCTCGTGGCATAGTGGTAGCGCGTTTGGTTACTGCGAATGAGGTCGCGAGTTCGATTCCCGTAGCGGGTCAACACATTTATTTAAAGATTTTGATATAAAAAAATCATTTTTTTTAAATTATTCTGTTAACGTTTTCCACCTCGTGGTGTAGCGGTTAGCACGTTGGGCGACCATGAATGAGGTCGCGGGTTTGAATTCCGGCGGGATTGTATGAGATATTTATTAAAATTGATTGTTGTCAACTAACAAATTAATTAGTATACGAGTGCCTGGTTTAGTTACCCGTAGTAATGCACTATTTTACCATAGCCAATCATCGACCAATTACAGTGCTTACTCACCGATACGTAGAATGCACGCACTGGCTAATAAGTATACTAACAATATTTATGTTTTCAACACAAATCTAGTGCATTTTAGGGAACAGTGTCTGGATGCCATCTCTGGCGGTAATGAATAGCTACCTACTGTGTTATCATTTAAAAATGTCTATGTAAAAAGCCCTATGGGCGTAAAAACAATCAAATAAATAAATAAATAGAATGTGGCGTTTCACATATTAATACATTATCCTAGGGTGTGCTGAAACGTAAAACTGACCATCTTGCCTTCATGTAACAAATTATCATGATTCAATGTACCTGGTGCATTCCCTGTATAGAGTGTCCTATGCTTCATTGAGTGCAGGTAAGGGAAAGTAGTAGAAGCAAGTATTACTATATTTTTATTTCATTTATACTTCTATACAATTTCATTGTTTTACGCTTTTCATTCTTATTTTCAAAAGACGGTACGTACAAATATACCTAGTCCCCTTTTCATTCCGTTCACTGGCAACAGTTCTTTTGTAAGTATTATAGTATTGTCCTTTCGGATAAATAATCGTCCTACAATTCGCATTTACCGAGGACTAAGAATATTTGAACAAGTCAAACCGTTTAGACGGATAGGTCCTTATAACCTCCTCGGAGATAAGTTTTTTTTAAATTCTCAATCTTTTTTTTTCTGCGAATGTAATGACATGTATCCGTCTTGCGGTGTGTAACGGTAGAGCGTTGGACTGCCATTAATGAGGTCGCAGGTTCTTTCCCGTTGGGGTCAATATGAAATCATGATTTGAATCCCGTTTCCACATTTAAAAAAATTCATATATATGATACTTTGGAATAGTGCTGAAGCGTTAGACTGATGATCTTAATAAAATATATTATTTTTCTATTTTACGCTAAAGAAATCCCTAGTTGGTGAAAACTCTTGACGGTGCTATAATTAGTGCTTAGATTTTCACGATCGTTGTTGATTCTATAATATTTGCTTTGTTTTTTGGGATTACCCGTCTTATGTTTTTTGTCTTCTCATACTTCACCCTGAAGATGGCGCCTGCAATGGTGGCCGAAACGTCGTTAAAAACTTTAAAAAAACATAACACGGGTAATCCCAAAAAACAAAGTAAATAGGTGCTATAATTTTTCTTTCAACGTGTATAAAACGAGAAATAAAAAATCGCGCTTTAGGAGATTTGAAATATTAAATATATTTATTTTCGGAGGATTATCATTACTAAAGTTAAATTGTTTTAAAAGAAGCCATTATGTACAAAATTACCAGTTTTCCATTTTTCGTTCACCCTTAAAATTATTTTTTATTGCGTTGTTGGCCAATCAATCCATTATTATTATTGATTAGTAATCGGGGATAGTAATTATCAATAAGTATATTATGTTTTCTAAGTATTTATATTTTATTTAATGCAACCTACTAAATACACACTTAACTTGTCTAAAAAATACATAACGTAAATGTTTATTGAGTCACAACTGAATAAGAAAGTTTTTTAAAAATAATATGGCGTTACATTAAATATACTATAAAGCCTTTGTCAATGTTACATAAGTTATAAAATAAGGAAGTTATTGGTTATGTATAACGGGTAATGTTGGTTCATAGAAAGTAAATCTCGCATTCAATCCTATTCACGAATTGGTTTTGTTTTCTTTCGCCAATTTCTCTGGCGAACAATTCTCATAACATTCCAATCTTAAAAGTAGAATGCTGGACATTCCCAATATTGGATTCTCAAGAATTTTTAATAATAGATACTGAAAATATCCCTCAGCTCATAATGTATTCCATTCGCACACCTTTTAATTTTTTTGACACGAGATTTTTTTTACAATCAAATTTAAATTTCTATTCTATACTTTTTCCGATAAGATCCCACTCATTTTTCTTATAATACCTGCATAATAAATTACAGTAGTAGATAGACCTATCACGATGTTAATGAAGCTAACCAAAATCAGTAAGCACGTGAATGTGGCTGACTTGCTAATATTTGACGTAATATCTGAATACCTTGACTTGCAGCCCAAAATCTTCCCTTAATGCAGAAAAATAAAAATCATTTAAACCATCAATAAGTAAACGAGATACTAAAATTTAAAGTACCAATCGCAAATCAATTTTTACTAGCAGACACCACTTCTTTACTAGTCAGGTCCCAGTCCCGTAGATCTAACGCAAACTGCCGACGGGCTGTAAACAGCGAACGTTCAGAACGCTGACAACGTGATGCTTTGTAATACAGGCAAGCGTGGTTAATAAGGCTCTCGGGAGTCATACACCTAAATGGCACAGCCAGTCGAAATCGCCAGATGACAGTAGATATCAAGGGTAGCTTTATCGTTGCCTCGCCTCTGTATTCCTTACAAAGTCAAACCGTACACCTAATATTGTTTTAAGACGCCTATTTTCAAAACTCAGAAGTCTGATAGCTAAAAAAATTGATTCACCCTTAATTCACAAAAACCAACTTCTCCGGGGTCCTTTTCTGAGTGCTCATAGGTATACCTTCTGTCAAATAAGTACCCGGAAATTCTCATTTTAAATTTTCCCTCTGAGAATATTTCAAAAATTTTTTTTTCCCAGGTTGGCACAACTGTCAGCCACTATTCTGTGAATTTTTATTGCTATGTGTCATTTAGTTTGGTTACGGCGTCATTAGGAACAAGTCAACCTTTTGTGTGCGTTGCGATTTTTACTATGGATAAAAATATCGGACAAAGAGTTTGTGTGAAATTTTGTGTTTCAAACGAAATTTCTTGTGCCAAAACGTTGGAAATGTTGAAAAAAACATTTAGTGATTCAACCATGTCGAAAACTCAAGTTTACGATTGGTATAAATCGTTCAAAGAGGGGCGAGAAGAAGTGAACGATTTGCCACGTTCAGGACGGCCTTCGATCTCTTCAACTGAAGAAAACGTCGACAAAATAAAGGAAATGGTGCTCGAAAATCGTCATTATAGTTTGCGAGAGATAGTCCAAGAAATGAACATGTCTCATGAGACCGCTCGTCATATTTTGGTTGATGTTTTGGGTATGCGGAAAGTCGCAGCGCGATTGGTGCCAAAAGATCTGAATTTTCTTCAAAAAGTGAATCGCAGTAAGGTGGCTGAAGACATGCTTGAACGCGTAAATTCCGATCCAACGTTCATCGAACGCATCATAACTGGTGATGAGACATGGGTTTTCGAGTACGACATGCAAACAAGTCAACAATCATCAGAATGGCGCACCAAAAATGAGCCGAAACCGAAAAAACCGCGCCGAAGCAAATCGAAAATCAAGGTGATGCTGACCGTTTTCTTCAATATTCGTGGTGTTGTTCATTCGGAATTTTTACCGGAGGGCCAAACCGTCAATAAAGAATATTATCTTGGCGTTATGAGGCGTTTGAGAGAGAATGTTCGTCGCAAAAGACCAGATTTGTGGCGGAACAACAGTTGGATTTTGCACCACGATAATGCACCAGCGCACAAAGCGATCATTGTGAACGAGTTTTTGAACAAAAATTCAACAAATATCATCGAACAACCACCGTACTCTCCAGATATGGCCCCGTGTGACTTTTTCCTGTTTCCAAAACTCAAATTACCACTTCGTGGAACCCGTTTTGAGAGCATTGAAGACATCAAAACTAATTCGCAACGAGAACTAAAGGCCATCCCGGAATATAGCTTTAAAAAGTGTTTCGATGATTGGATTGTTCGTTGGAAGAAGTGTATTGCCTCAGAAGGGGCCTATTTTGAAGGGGATATAATAAATTTAGATGATTGATAAGTTGTTTGTGTTTTATTTCAAATTTCCGGGTACTTATTTGACAGTGTAGTATGTATTACATAATAAGAACTTCTTCTTCTTTTGCCACGTTCGCTCCTATGTGGATCATGTGGACATCACTAGATCCCTCCAGGATACCCTGTCACCAGCCAGCTCTCTCGCCTCCTCAGCTCCGCCGATTACAACCGTAGGATGGTCACCGACGCTCTGCCAGGACGGCGGGATCCTGCAGGCGTAAAGAAGAGGCAGCTCGGGTTCAGGCTCTCCCGAGGCATCCGGAGTACATGCCCAAGCCAGGTCCATCGCCGCATCTTCACGACTCCAGTTATTCGTGTCCGTTCCCTAACTTCAGCGATGGTTATGAAGTCAATCCACCTAATGCCTAGAATCCTTCTCAGACACTTTATAAGAACTTTTTTAACACGTTGAGAAAATCCTATTTGCCACCCCTGGAGTAGTCAGTTGAACCTAATTCAGCTAAACGTATTTAATTTATCCCCCCCTTAAATGAAAAGCCCGAGTTTATTTTTAGCCACGTCTCCAGAATTGTTTTCCCTTTACCTGAAAGCAATCAACTGAAAAGGCGATTTTATTATCCTCTTACGTAAATGCAGCAATTGCGTGAGAAATAAACTCGGTGAGACAAAAATCGTCACAAATATTTAAATTTCCACTAAAATGACAATGTCAGTTGAAAATAATTTGACTATGTTACATACAATTCACTATGGTACATAAATAAATAAATATATATATACTTGCTAAAATCACAGTATCCGTCAGTATAAGAAATAATAAATAATTATGTAGAAGCAATTTTAGAATGGAGTTTTTTTAATTTTTTTATAAAAAAGAAATCCATGCAATATTATCATATTTGCACATATTTCAATTTGTAAATACTATTTTCAATAAAGCCTAAGCGGCTTGTCCTTGAAAATAGGAATCGAATCGTGTCGAAGTGGGGATTCGAACCGACGATCTCTGGACTCAGAGACCGCGACGCTACCCACTGGGCCACCACCCGTTCGAGGACTCTGGGTTCGAATCTCACTCCTGCACAACTTGTTTCCTGCTTTCTGGCACAGTTATTTCCGACTATTTGAAAGCAACCCCGAAAATTTAAATATTTTTTAAAAGTTCCTTTTTTGATATTAAAAAAAATACTATTAATCTTTTTTAATGTGAATTATCACATTAATATTTAGTGTCTAGTGTCTAGACACTGTTGGCAAATATTTTTTATGGGAAAAAACATTTTTTTCATTTTAACTAATCACAAACGCCCACGCTTGAGAAAAATCCCTTTAGATTTCTGTTTTCTGAATGAAGTGTACTCAAGTATAAAAAATTCACATACCTAATTCATTAAAATAAATAGTCCAGAATTAATTAATTCCTAATGATTTTTCCACAATATTTGTATTTATGTGTAATTACCGTACTCCTTTTTTTGCCATATACAGGGTGTACCATAAGTCGTGGACCAACGTAATGTATGCACTATTGGGTATGGATAAAGACAAGAAAGGAGAAGACATGAGTCAATGTGAAAATATATGTTTATTTCAATGTGGTTTTTCACTTTAAAATATTTCAAATGTAAATACTATGGACTGGCTCTGAAGCGTAAGACTTAATATCTTGCCTCGGCACTTTGAGTACCAATGCAGTGCTCTATGCACCAAGTGTAGCAGTAGTAGTAGTAGTAGTTAAATATGTCAGTACATTTTTAAAGTATAAAAGGTGTACCTTCGAAAGAGGAGAAATTAAAACATTTTTTAAACTGTATTTTTAATGAATTATTAGAATTTCGTGTTTTTCTTTTTTTCTCAGTGTAGTTTAGCGTAGAGTGAACGTAGTTTTTGTTCCACCGTGTAGAATTATGTATCTCCCGATTCAAGACGTTTTACAATCTGTTGTATAATGGCGGCTCTCATCTTAACGTCCAAACAGCTATTTGTCTCCCTGGAACCAGGGTTCCGCGATCACTCAGTGTCTCTTGGATGATGTTCTCCAAATTCATCCCCTCCTCTCTCCCGATCTTCCTCTCCAGCCTCCACCAACCCTCACCCCCTACCCTCTACGGTAGGTACTTATCAAAACGGTCATTGTATTCAACACGACTTGCAATAATTTTGCACTACTGTTTGATCAATACAATAGATGTCTTAGCAAATGCGAGAAATTTAAAAAGGAATATGAATGTCTTAACTGACATTGTTTAGGTTAAGTGACTACTCGATGTTTTACAGTGCACGTATGAAATATTTTATGAGAAGAAATACACTCAAATGTCATTCTTAATATAAGAGAGAGAGAAAGAGCTGCATTCAATGAATTTTTCATATTGACCCCCTCGGGAATTAAACCTGTGACCAAACGACTATGCCACAAGATAGACACTGAAGAGTAAGACTGATCACTGATCACTTCATGTAATAAAATGATATATATATATTAAAGGTTGACAATGTACCAATGCAGTAAAGAATAAAGGATTATGTTTTACAACATTCCTTATTTTGTATAAATATCACTTATAGTGCAAATTTTATATATATGCAAATAGTGTTGCTATTTTACTAAGCATTTTTCGTGATTTCGAATTTTCATGGGAGTTGGGATCGCGAGAAATAATTAAATATGTGTTTTTGCTATTTTAAAACAAATTGAACTTATGGTGATAATTAATATTTATATCCAAGGGCACTTAACAATAAATTTTGAAAAACAATAAATCTTTCGTTTTGGGTATAAGTATATATAAAAATGTCTGCAAAAATTTAGCTATGTAATTATTAAAATTTGGTATGCAAAAATATTGTTTTGTAAATTCTAAATTTGTGAAATCCAAACTTGGTTCTATTATACTAATTATGTAAATATTCAATTACGTTTAGTACTACAATGTGTTAAGTATAATACTACAATGCCCTGACTCGACACGGACTATCTAGTGAGTCGGGGCCAGATCATTGGCATGGGTCTCTACTGATTGAGTCGCCATCCCATTATTGTGATTATATTAAATGTGAAATGTAATGAATTAATAACAAATAAATATAAGTGTACATAAACGACACTTTAAAATATTCAATATTTTTTTCTCTATATTTACTTTCATTTTGGGGTTTATTATTACTATAATTGAATAGTTTTAAAAGAAGCCATTATGTTCCAAATCCCCAGTTCTCCATTTTTAACTCACTCTTTAAATTTAATTGTATTGCACTGGCTAATTATTAATTAGAAATCGGGGATAGTTGTCAATAAATACCTAATTTTCTCTTATAACCTAGCATTATCCCTGAAGCGCAATTAATGCAACCTACTCTATACAAATTATATTTACATTGACTCGTCTATACATATACTGTGAAATGGTGCGTGGCTTCACATGCAATTTGCCTTTACCATCTTTTGAAAAAAAAATTGAATAAATATATTAATAAGATACCTCTCTTTATAATAAATTTTCTTTCCATTCAATGCACAATAAATCCGTACAAAATATTCAGTAAGCACGTCCTGGCGATGGCATTTAAAAGCCTTCACGAGAAATATTTTATAATATTATCTCCTTATATTCAATTCCGCTTATACAAAAGAAGTAAAAGCTCCGCTAAAGCTTTATAACAAATCATATATTAGGCAAGTATCTAATATAAATGAAAAATATCAGTCATAAAATCATAACATTTGTGACTAGAATAATTTATACGAAAATTCGCTTTTGTAATTTATTCATTTAGTACTGGTTAGTTAGTAAAATATTTCATATGTGATACCTTGGACCGGCGCTGAAGCGTTTTACTGATCCTTTTGCCTTCATGGAAATAAAAAATATCCAGGTATACTGCACTTGGTGTATTTTATATATAACCCTATATATAAAATACTATGTAAACACCATCTAAAAAAAAAAATAGTCCCGTAATCTATGGAGTAAAATTTAATTTACCTTTTTTTGAGGGTTAAAAGATGGCTTTGGTCAAGCCCTAACAATTAGCCAATGATGTTGGCATTTTTTCGGCTTCAGATTCACCCGTAACACTTCAGGCTAATTTGAGAGCGGGGGTGGGCATAAATTACAACACTTGCACGCAACCTCATCATAAACTACCCCAAACACAAGGGCTGCTGGGCGGGGGCGGGGTAGGGTGTGATATATTCCCCGTTATATTCTGACCCAATTACCGAGAAAGTCTTGTCCAATTAATCATCCTGATTTTTTTTAAATTCTAATATAATGGATCAACATCATATTTATACATAACTACTTTATTTTTGTTTTTAGAAACCTTCTGAACCATGACCAGATTGTGGTTGCAGTTGCAGGCTCCGAATTAGAATCCTTGGGTTCGAATTCCGCTACACCACAACTTGTTTTCTACTCTCTAGCCCGGTTATTTCTTACGTTTTTTAAGTTTACAAGTTTAATTAATCCGGACTAGTGAACCAGGTTGTGGTCTAGTGGTAGAGTCGGGGACTCTAGATTGGAATCTCTATGTTCGAATCCCACTCCAGCACAACTTATTTCCTGCTTTTTGGCAAGGTTATTTCCAGCTATTTAAAAGCAGCCCGAAATGGAAAAATATTTGAGTAGGTATATCATGATAACTCAAATGTTTCTTTTCACTTTTAAAAAAATAAAATATTAAGAATGCACAAGTCCTGGAGCGAAGGACTATTTTTTTAAGTGAATTTAATGAATGTACATTGTAACTGTGATTTTTCTATCTTTCTCTTAACTTGTTAAATAAATATTATTTTATCGCATTCAGCTGTTCAGCATTTTTTTGTGTTCATATCATGATTAACTTGTCATGGTAATAGAGCATGGTTTTATAGGATGTCATTTTATCTTCTTTCATTCTCTTAAATGCCACCATGGAAATGAAATACCTATTCAAAACGGTCTCTTCTTAAAATCCGTTCAGTTTTATAAGAGTAACTTTCTAGACGTTTTCATATCTTGGAATTCCACTTGAATTACTTTAAACTGCTCGGAAATTTGAATATATTCCGAAGAATAACATTCAGGGAGAATTATCACATATACCTACTAATACATGGAGTAACAAAACTCGTAGTACAACCCGAAAACTGGTGAATCTACATCATATTTGGAGTTGAATGTGTAATGTGACTTTTAATCTGAGCTTGACAAAAAAAACTTTTGGTTGTCTGTAAAGTCGGTTTACGGACGATAATTTTACGTGATAACGTCATAAGAAAACATTGATGAAAAATAGCATACTTTTATGAATTGAATTGAATTATTATTACTGAATTATCATTATTTTGTAAAATAAAAGTTGAAAATTAAATTTTTTTCCATAAATTAACATTTGTTTGTACTCGCTATTCAAATATTTGTCGATGGAGTGGAAGAGAGATAGATGCGTCACAAACCGAACGCTTAGGCCGATCGTGCCTTTCTATCGCTTGTTCCGCGCTCTCGCTTGCACACTCGGCTCAGGCGGAACGTGACAATGAGTCATGCTTTTTCGTGTGTGCAGCCGGCGTTCATCGATTTATTAGACGTTATCACGTCAACATTTTTTTCTTCTCTTGAAAGCTTTTATAAGTATGACAGATTAAGTAAACTTGCACAAATCCTTATTTAAATGCGGGTTTTTATTTTGTTGTGTTATGCATGTTATGTAAATATTATCTATCTCATCGAGATCTAATAGACCTATAATATATGAGTAAGACCTACTTACTTACCTCTAATAGACGAGTTAGACTTAGGTACTCGTAATCAGTTCTTATATCATTGAAAAATTGAAGAAACTAGCGCTTTATGCCCGTTCTACCATCTCTGCTTACTCCTTTCGGGGCTTAATAAAAATTAACCAGATAAAATTGTATCTACCCAATGCTTTGTTATTAAAATTAAAATTAAACTTAAAAGTACCACACGAATCAATCTAAAAGTACGTCAATAATTTCACGCTGGCGGTACGCTTAATTCTTTTATCTTAAATTTTCTAGCAAAACTTCCGTAGATAATATGTTTTAAAAATACAAAGGAAGAACTGAACCTTTATTTGAATATCGAATACTACCCTTTTCAGATTTTGTTGTCTATTGTGAAAAGGGTTTTTCATAAAGACTTAACATTTAGCCCTCTCACTCCAGCACCTGAATTGCTAACAGTAGATATTTTAGAAAAGAAAAAAACAGTTTAGTTATGACATTAATTTTTAAGTATAGACTATCGGTTAATAATTTTCTCTTTTTTAAGCTTTTTAACTCACTACTACTACTTTCCCTTATCCGCACCCAATGGTGCATAGGGCTCTGCATTGTTACACCAAGTGCAGTGTATCTTGATCATTTTATTACATGAAGGCAAGATCAGTCTTACGCTTCAGTACCAGCCCAAGGTATCACACATGAAATATTAATATGAAAAATCTCATGTAAATAAATATTTTTATGTTAAACCCCTACGGAAATCGAACCCGCGACCTCAGGCACGGTAGCCAAATGCGCTACCACTATGCCACGCCAGGTGGACAAAATTTTAAACTTAATTATTTATTATTTATTTATTTACTTTCTTTGATGCCCATATGGCTTTTACATTGTCATTACTATATATAAGAAAAAAATTACACATTTAACATAATAAACATTTAAAAAAACTTGTATATTTAAATTTAAATTACAAAATAATAATAATAAAAATTTAAAAAAAGAAAGTTACATAGTTAACAAAATACAATATTAAGACAAAATACATACATTGTATTATGTTTATGATATAAGACATACTTAGTGAGATAAAAATAATAAAAAAATTTAAAAAAAATTTTTTTTCTTTCATTTAAACTGTTATTCTTTTTTTTTTTTTGATAAAATAAAAACTTCAAAAAATAAAACTAAAAAAATTAAAATAAAAATGAAACTTATGATTGTATCATAATTCTTTGATCCTTTATGTTCAAAAATTTAAGAGAACTTGTTATTAATTAGCTTCAATTTTTTATTATACATGAGAAAAAAAGCACACAGTTAGGAAAACTGTAAGTTCTCTAATAAAATAAATAAATAAATTATGATCAA
The DNA here is from genome assembly GCA_022494985.1 of Micrasema minimum. NCBI lineage: Eukaryota > Metazoa > Arthropoda > Insecta > Trichoptera > Brachycentridae > Micrasema > Micrasema minimum. Next base: position 50,570 of record JAGVSP010000780.1, read on the forward strand.
ATTGTTATAATTTTGGAACTAGTAAGGAAAGTTTATAATAATATAAAAATGTCTTTATTTTTTTTTCATTTCCAATGCGCCCTTGAGGTGATTTCTCACAAAAATGGCGCTAAATAAAAATAATAATAATGATCATAGGCATTAAAAACCGCTACTAAGCCAAGCGATCGGCCACCAGCTCGCTTGCATCCTCCCAAGTCAGGTCTGCGTCCTGTAGTTCTGAAGTAAACTGCCGACGGATTGTCAAAACTGGATTTCCAGGACGCCGAGAATCTGATGATGACTCTCGGCAGATACACGCAGTACGAGTAGTATATATATACAAAAAAACTTTTTACAAATGAATAATTATTTATTTTTTTACGTGGTCGCTCCATCACGAAAGTTACAATGAGGGAATCCACTGTTTTCTAAAAGGAATCCACTTACTTTTCTAAAGTATTTTTTTAAGTTATTGATAGATACGATTTTTTAAAATTGCACATTACAAATACCGCGCCAAATACTACCATGTACTAACTGCGTCATTTTTGCAGGAGTGACGTCATAAAACGGGTTGTTTAAGGCCATGGTATTTCTCCAGCCAGTAACAAAACTGTCAAAATCTATGCAAACTGACGCGGGAAGCACAGATAAAATATACCGTTGACTCAACTGTCATATACTGTTAACAACTGTTCTAGGGAGACTGAATGGCGGCCATCTTTTTTGCAATAGAAGCTTGTATGTAGATTGTATTCCATATTAAAATGCCATGGAACGCGGCTACGGGGGTTTAAAAACGGAAACCGGAAACACTACACTTAGATACAAGGAGTGACGTCATTGTTTAAGATTTTGAAATGAATGCTATTTTCAACATTTTTTATTAATTTTTGCGTGCGTTTTTGGGATATTTCATCCCACTTCAAAAATTTTAAATATTCGCGTCTACACGAAAGCATTTTTAAAATTCAATTCCATATAGCAGTGGATTTCCTCATTGGCACTTTTATTGTCATTATGTTAGCTATAAGAGATCAGAAACTTATCGGAAATTTATTAGGAATATTTTACTCCTTATTATTTTCCTACGCTTTTTTCGTGCCTCTAATCAAATTAGATCCAATCAAGTTGCTTAGTTAGCAATTATTACTATTTATCATTAACCTTACTGATTCAGACATTATTGCGAAAAAATTAGTCCAATAAGTTAATTATTATATAATTAATAATAAAATATATTACAGTTCATGACATTACGATACAAATGAAAAATTGTTGAAAGCTTAACATTTTTTATATTTTATGAAGTTTTAATAATTTTGATACTCACTGAGATGCCTCGTGCTGAAGACAAATATAACAACATTTTGAATGTGTACAAATACTTGTAGACAAATTACTGGATTATACCCATGCTGGGCTAATATCAGATATTGATATCCCAACAGAGACAGAGAAACTCTGGAAACGAATGTGGATTACCTTGGCGTTAACAGGGCTTATGACCTGTCATTGGCTGGGTTAAGTTGCCACTTGATGTATTACAACATTCCCCATTCCGCCCATCATCTGATAACCATATATGACAAATTTTTTAAACTTGTATATATTGAACTCGCGTTCGTAATATCACATTACAAGTGAATTTGCCAAAAATGCTTATCAATCTTCTCAACAGATGTCACCAGTTAGAAATTCACTTCGATTCCCGTAGGGGGTCGACATGAAATATTTATTAAAAGAAGATTTTCATATTAATATTTCATGTGTGATACCTTGGACTGGTACTGAAGCGTAAGACTTATCATCTTACCTTCATGTAATAAAAATGATCAAGATACACTGCACTTGGTGTACCAATGCAGTGCCATATGCACCATTGGGTGCGGATAAGGGAAAGTAGTAGTAGTAGTAGTAGGTTTTTTCCTCATTTACCTACACATTTTCTTTTATTGTATGGTATTATGATTTTTCATTATTTGCCGTAACAACGTCAAAAAATACTTAAATATTACCATGTTGTAAATGTAAATAATACAACAGGTAATATTTTGTAATATTTAAGGCCATCGCGACTCGGTTACAAAATTCTATATTGCAATAATTGAATTCAAGAATACGCTACCCTTTTACTCGTATATTGGATCACTCAGCCAACCCAAATTTGTAAAAAAATGAATTATTAAGCGATCCAGAAAAGGGTTCGATTGCGCCCAATTAATCTTAAAATTGTAAAGTACAGATCAGCATTTATTATTTATTTGTAGTTTTTTTATTATTTATTTAAGTAAAAATACAGGGAAAAAAAATGTATTTTGGTATCAAATGCATAAGACGCATTATAAAAACACTGATAGTAAATTATCCTAAAATCTTTAAATTAGAATGATTTAAAATCATTTTCAAAAGAGGCTAAATTATCAGTTCATAATGGAGTTCTGGTACCAACCCTTATGAATGGAAGCGAAGTATGAAGAAAAGTAGATTGAATGCTGTTTAAAAAAAGTAGAACCAGGTTGTGGTCTAGTGGTAGATTCGAGGACTCCGGATTAGAATCTCTAGGTTCGAATCCCACTCCAGCACAACTTGTTTCCTGCTTTCTGGCACAGTTATTTCCGACTATTTGAAAGCAGTCCCGAAACTGAAATATTTGAGTATATCATAAGAACTCAAATGTTTTTTTACAAAAAAAAAAAAAAAAAAAAAAAAAAAATGCGATCCCTCAATTTATCTTTTAATCTCATTTTAAAAAATGTGAAACGGGGTTCAAAAATAAATATAGTTTTGTGGTATTAATGTTTTATTTTCATATTTCTGTTTAGTTCTCCACATTTCTCTAAATATCCACAATATTTCGACTCTATTTTTATTTTTCTCGTATGAAGTTTCTGAATTGCTAAAGAGGCACGTACTATCACGTGCGCTTGCGGGATTATTTTTCAAAAATCTGATGCGCTAAACAGCCTACTCGTGACGTACGTTTTACGTTTACGGGATAAACATGCTTAAACCCAGACAATTGCTTTCCTACGGGCTGTCACAGGGGTTGACATTGTTAAAAAAGAAAATGGCTTTTAACCATGCTGGGAATTTAAATTGTGTAAAAATTGTTTTGTTTCATACTTGGTCGTGTAAAATTGTACTTTGAAATGTTGCTCGTGCGAGTTTTGTGAACGTGATTAAAAAAATATTAACGTTTTTATACGTTCAAAATGGAAAAATATGTTAAATCGCTTTTTTTCTCTGTAAATAATTGTGATCTGATTTGGCATCAAAGCGTAGGATTGATTTAATTTTGGCATTTCAACTACCGTAGTCGTTTAATTAACTGCTAATTAATTCTTAACCTTCGATGTAAAAAATGTTTGAATTAAGCAAAACAACTTTGTGATATGATTCGCTTTATTTTTAAAAAAAAAGTTTTTTGTTAGCTCTGGTGAGGAAAAGACACTGTCGAAACTAGTCAGCATTTAAATAAAGTGCATCATAACTAAGTAGGATGATCAGTCTTACGCTTCAGTCTGACGCACCAGTCCAAGGTATCACACATAAAATACTAATATAGAAATCACATGTAATAAAAATGATCAATATACACTGTGCTTCGTGTACCTTGCAGTGCCCTATGCATTATTACATATGCACCATTAAATAAGGGAAAGTAGTAGTAGTAATCGAATAGCAGTAGTAGTAGGCTGCGAATCGTGGCACCTAACCAGAGCCCAAGATAGCAGACTTCTGAGAATAGAAGAATTTTGTCTTAGAAGAATTTTAGGTGTGCGGTGGTTTGACTTTGTAAGGAACACAGAGGTGAGGCAACGGACACAGCAACCCTTGGTATCTACTGTCATCCGGCGAAGGCGTTTCGGCTGGCTAGGCCATATACTACGTATGCCTCCCGCGAGCCTTAACCATGCTTGCCTATTTTACACGGCATCGGGTTCTCGGCGTCCTGGTCGTCCACTGTTGACAATTCGTTGGCAGTTTGCGTCAGAGCTGCGGGACGTGGACTTGACTTGGGAGGATGCGCGGAGCTGGCGGCCGATCGCTTGGCCTGGAGGCAGTTTGTGGGTTTCATATGCTCCACATAGGGAGCGGATAAGTATGATGATGATAGTAGTAGTAATAGTAGCATAACAAAGCTGTTTTATTTAATTAAAATAAACAAAGTGAGTGTTTTTAATATAATATGTAAATAATGTGAATTTTTTTTTTTCGTCGATTTCGCCGTATAAAACCCTTTGTGCGACATATTCCTGTAAAAATGACCTATCGTGCGTTTTACTATCCGTAATCTAAGTATTTCAAGTATTTTCATTACAGATTTTCATGATACCGACAAAAACATTATTTGTACATACATAAATCTGACGTATTTCGTTACGTCAGGGGTATAAAAGCGTTACTTGAACGGTTTTCATTTTACGCCAACGATTTGGTTTTGATAATCCTAAAGGAAAAATAAATGTTGTTTCCGTCATTTTAGACCTGAAAATAAATATAACGCGTGTTTGAAATGCGTATTTAATTGGAAAAATCCTGATCAAAATAAAACTGCCTCATTTGCAAAATCAAAATTATAATCATCGTTGTAGCGTAAGCTTATATTAAGCTTTACAGCGAGAAGTATTTTTAGTGTTTATTTATTTATTAAGGATGTTTTTACTTTTTGTGAAAATTTACGTATCTTTAATATTAGTATTATTTTAAGTATCACTTCACCCTGAAGATGGGCGCCTGTAACGGTGGCCGAAACTTCGGATAAGACAAAAAACGTAACACGGATAATCCCAAAAAACAAAGCAAATAGAAACAGTGTATCTTGATTATTTTATCGGTCTTACGCTTCAACGCTAGTCCAAGGTATCACACATGAAACATTAATATAAAAATCACATGTAAATAAATATTTCATGCTGACCTCCATCATAATATATACGAAACTAACTAACTAACCATCACGTCATTTCCCCGTAGGGGTAGGCAGAGAGGATAGAACGCCATACCACTCTGTCCTGAAATACTTCCTTTGCTTCCTCTACATTCATACATCTTCTCATGCACATACGCCGATTATTCCAACTTTTCACATGTCCACTTTCAAGTACTTGTCGTACTTGGCCATGTCACGTCTTTTTCGGCCTTCCTCGGCTTCTACATCCAGGCACACTTGCATTTAAATTTCCTTTAGCCGTCACCACATGATCAAACCATCGTAAAATCCCTTTCTTAATTTTGTCGATATCACGAATTATTTAGAATTTATCTGTAAAAAAAAAAAATAAAGCGTCCCCTGTAAAATTTACAAAACGGTTCGTTGTACATTCAAGAATATATTGTTTACATTAAAAATAGTTATATACATACGTACTTGCTAATCTCTGTACTCGTATGTCTGTATCTACTATGTGTGTAGAACAATTTATAGCGTAATAAGTTAGTGACATTCATGAATTAAAATTGCTTCGTGAGTGTGTACTCTTGTTAACCCTGACATATATGGCTTCAACAATGAAGAAATTATGAAATAATTTTTTTCTTTGCTTTTCTTGGGGAAAATTACGTAACCCTTGCTTTGCGGTGGGTGTTATTGGGAATAGTGAAAAGCTTATTATAAAGAGGAACTAAAAAGTAAAAATAATAAAACATATGTCGCAATTTGAAGAGCTGATAAATGATCTTCATCAGGGCTGGGATCACGGAAATATCGACATTTAGATACAGGACACAGGTCCAAAATCCATAGAAAATCGACAGTACAAGATCGATATTAAGCGTTTATCAACCTTGTATCTCTACATTTCAATATTTCTATGCTTCCAGTCCAGAGCGCTTTTACAATAATGGACTTGTAAATCAAAATGTTCTGTGAATGCAAAAAAATAAATTAATAAATCACAAGATCATCTGTGCAATTTGTTTATAAATCAGATAATTAATAAGCGAGATACAATCATTTCATTTTTGTACTGATTTTGTATGAAACGCAATCAGTGACGTCA
>JAGVSP010000781.1:0-99105 GCA_022494985.1 Micrasema minimum
GAAAATGTTCTGAAAAATAATCATTCGTAGAACTCATATCAATTAAATACCATAATATTTAAATATTGATTATTTTAGTACATTACAGTTTTATGATATATTGTTATCTTTATGCACTCCTCACTGGGGAACTCCGTGCTGAGGAAAGCAATTTATCTTTTAATTTTAATATTATCCACGCCAGAAAGGGCTTTTACATTGCATAATTATCATTCATATATTGTAGATAATAAGAAAAATAAAAAAATAGGTAGCAACAACATTCTGGTATACCAACGTATTCAATATTATAGTTTAAATTAAAATAAAATAAAATGTAATTTGCTTTTTCAGGTTTATTTTTTTGTCGGCAATATTTGGAGGTCTAAAAATACTAGGAGACTAGGTCAATAGTAATAAATGAGTTAGATATGCAAAAATCCTCATAAAAGTATGTTTTTATAATGTTTTAAAAAATTAGGTAAACATAATTATAAAAAAATAAGACCATCTATATTAATTTGTTGGATTGTTTGATTAAGTATAGTAAAAAAAAAAACCTTTTAAGTAGATTCTCGGAAAACAGTTTCGCGGGACGTGGTCTACTTGTGTTTTTTAGGCCTCCATTATACAAATATAACAAATTAAAACAATAATATACTAATAAAAATTAAATATTGTAGGTAATATGGGGCAGAACGTGATTAATAAATAATATTACTATTATTGTTAACAATGTAACGCGTGAGCGTGGGCACAGATCTAGAAAATATCAGAACATGCCAATAAATAGAATCTTAGATCAGGTAACATACACGGAGTTCGTGACATTTAGAATGAGTTACAATATAAATAAAATTATATTTACATCCATGCTATTAGTTAATATTTAGCTTGAAATGTTTTTACTTGAAACATGATCTTAGCTAGCCAACATTCTACGAAGGAGAAGTAACGTATGACAGAAAGACAGGTCGGCAATATCAAAGAATTGTTTATAATTCATATTGTAATAATATTTTAGTATAAAGTACAATGCTTTTGATACAAATCACTTTTAGAAGATGGCAAGATAATACTATTTGATAGATTTATACATATATTTATAGTATGTACTCAATTTAAAAACGTACGATTTTATTAAATTATATTTATACGTCTCATCTTAACATTTTTTAAACTTACTTGCCTCTTAAAAATGATTAGGGTCTGATAATATGAATAAATTTATCTAATCGAGTAAGTCGGGATCGTCTACTTTGGTGATATTGTTAGAGAGCGGCAGATATTCACATCATTACTCCCATCCCTGTCACTCCCCGCCTCTCCGGGCGGGAGGGCGCGGGACGGCGACACCCCCGTGACGTCAAGCAGTCCGCACTCGAGGGATGGAGGAATGTGACGTCAGCGGCCCGCGATCAATGAACATACCCCACTACAAAGCTCGTACTCAAATCCCAGCCGGTTCAGCGAGTCGACACACGGACGAATAGAATAGAGAAACTGGGTAGAAAGTAACCATGTAGTACCTTCCCGACAAGAAAAGCACCCCCCATTCGTTGGGTTTTTTTATTCGGGATTATAAGTTCAAGCGCGTAGTTCTAAAATGAAGGCCAAGAAGATAGTGACATGACAGAGTAATAAGGAACACTTTACGAGGAATACTAATAATCTAAAAGCAATCGGTAAAGTCTAACTTTCGACTAAAGCGCGAGGATAGTTCGGAATAATAATTGCGGCTATAATCAAACTAGGCTTAGTAGGGAGGAGCTCTTGAATTCCAGAACACGTGTGGGTGGGAAAATTCTGGAATTTTAGACATTTTTCTGACACGTGTCACGTGCGTCTCACCGCTGAAATGGGAAAATAATTCGGGAACGACGATAAATTAAACCTCTCGCGTGACTAGCGACGGGAAACAAAAGGTTTTCGGTAAACAATATTTGGGATACCGATTGCCACCAGACTCGGGGGTGCTAACTATGGGCTGGAGCTAGAATAATGGCACCATTACTTACAGTGTTCAGCGGGTTCAGATGTTCCACTGGCCAATGGTGTTTTTAAACTGAAAATAACGGAAAAATATTTCATTAAATTATTTATCAAAAGAATGATATACACACCAATGTAAAAAAAAAAACTCACTTTATCAACTCTTCTATATTGAAAACGGATTTGAATGACAATATTACCAAAAATAAAAATACCTATCTCAAAATTCTTATATCGTAAATATGAAAACAAAAATTACGAATTATTTGCCAACAAAAATTTAAATGGTTGCCATATTATGGCACCAATCGGAAAATATTGGTGGAAGGGGTAGATTTCAGAAATATCCAACATGGAAATATCAGATATAAAGACATATAGCTATGGGGTCACTATCAATGACCAAGTCAATAGGGGTCTAGGTCTAGAGCCTTTTTCATAATATTATTAAATTGTATTATCCAACCTATCTTGTAAAACTTTGATTTTGCATAGAAAATAATCGAATACACATCGTATTGCTCTCGAGTATCATTTTTCAATATTTTATATAAAATTCACCTAACATTTCAGCGAAGCTGCGTTATCAGAAAAAACTATAATTAATTTAAAAGGTAATATTTTCGAGGCATTATAACCACTACTCAGCGAAGAAAATAAATATAAAAACACTAGATTATAGTTAACAAAGAACCGATATTTTTGCCTTTCATTTCGTGTTTTTGCCCAATATGAAAACTTTTATCCTAATGGAAAAATAATCACAGATATTTTTTACGAATGGCGGTCAATTTACTGAATAGGGTTGAATTATTACTCGTCTAATAGAATTTTACAGATTTTCATAGTGTATATATTACACTCAGACATGGACGATACCACTTTTATTTTTTATTCAGAATATTTAGGTACAATATAAATATTACATTCTACGTTCGATCTGAAATGAGGCTTAACTTAGGTAGACGCACGGAAACTGGCTTCACTTCACTTAACTTACTTGGAGGCAGTTTTGGAAATCCATATATAACTTTACAAGTAGATTAAAAAAATATATTTTGCATTGATTTATAAAAATAAAAAGCACATGAACGGGTGGTGGCCCAGTGGTAGCGTTGCGGTCTTCGAGAAAACCTCGATTTGAATCCCCATTCAATTTAATTATGCGCAAATATCGTTTATTTATTTTTTATTAAAAAAAATATAATATTCGCAAGGTCTGTAAAAATTATAATACACGTATAGGATGCTGGTACGGTACCGCTAAACGGCAAACCTTTATGGTGAGGCCACGTTTACGAGCGGCGAGCGACGATAGCGAAAACAGCGAAGGATCGAAAAAATCCAATTGGATTTTGCATGTATCCTTCGCTATTGTCACTATCGGCGTTCGCCGCTTGTGAACGTGGCCTTTCCATTAAGTCTCTACTTTACCGATACATCTGTAACCGCCACCAGATGAATTGTTCGAGAGTGATGGACCAATTCGATTAGTTCCGAGAGCCGAGAACACCAAGTACTAAGTACTGGAGTAGGCAGAACATAGAACACTCGAGAAAGTAAATGTCTACTAGCTACTCTCCTAGATCTTCAGTAATGGAATCAAAGGTTCAATTAGCCTCGCTCACAATCATACCCAGTGGTGAATCAATTTCTTATATGTATCAAAGAAAAAAGTGAAAACCAAAGTTTATTTTGATTTTGTCTAAATGTTAATTGGCGGTTCTTGGTACCAACCCCTATGTATGGTCGTGAAGCGTGGTGTTGGAAAATGAAGGACGAAAGTAGATTGAATGCAGTTGAGATGCGATCTCTCAAGCGAATGTGTGGTAAAACTATATGTGATAGGTGCACTAATGTCGAAATTAGAGCAGAATGCAAGGCTGAGATAAGCACTATCGACAAAATTAAGAAAGGTCTTTTACGATGGTTCGGTCATGTAGAGCGAATGGTTGATGAAAGAACGGCTAAAAATATATATTACGCGACTCTGCCTGGATGTAGAAGTCGAGGAAGGGCCGAGAAAGACATGGCATAATCAAGTAAAACAAGTGCTTGAAAGTGGGCGTGTAAGAAGTCGGTGAAGAACCGACGTGCGTGCATGAGAAGATGTTATGAATGTGGAGGAGGAAGCAAGAAAGTATGCCAGGACAGAGTGGTGTGGCGTTCTATCCTCTCTGCCTACCCCTTCGGAGACATGGCGTGACGGTTGGTTAGTTGGTTAGTTAGTTAGAGCGTGATATTAATTTCGTTGAAATGTCAACAGAGGTGTAGAATATAATACATAAATTATAATTTCCACGTTAGATATTTAAAAGTGATAAATTTATGACGCGCCCCCTTACGGTAGATCGGGAAATAAATTATCGGGAATTACATATTTTTTAATATCGCCACATTTTACTTTTTATGTTGTTTAGTGGGATGCATAGACCTTAAAATTCTTACGTTATTGTATTTTACTTAGATGTAGGTGACAGTTGACTGGAAATACGTGATGATAAGAAGCGTGATATAAAAAAGAATACCGACAATACCTGATTATGTTGGATAGTCGCGTGATAACGAAAGAGTACTGATTTCGTTTATTTAAAGTGACCAACCAAGTGCACAAATATAAACAGTTTTTTAATAATAATGTGAAAAGTGACCAATGGTGTTAATAATAATGTTTGAGATTTCAATTTTTATGAGTTTCAACAACTGGTAACTTTTTTCTACGGAAAAAATTAGAAAGTAACTCATTTAGTGTTACAGAGCTTAAAAAAAAATAATAGTAGGTACAGGGGTAAATGGTTTAAAATTTTTCCAGTAGCTCAGCACAGATAACAATTAGTTAAACGTGCACTTTGTGCTTAACGCTTAACGAGTTGGAACCGATCACAGTTCGATACCATGGTAGCGGTTCGCTGTGATCGTCGTGTTTTCGACGTTTCCGCCTAGCCGATGATAAGCCGACTGGAGGCCGAAGCGGCCATTGATCGCGGCCTTTCCAATGTAATCCATGCGCTTGTATTAGTAATATTATCCGACTTGCATTTTTCAATGATTTGGCTTCCCTAAAACCGGCTAAATATAAAAAGAATGTAATTAATATATTTTGCGAATAAGATATATATTATGGCTCGCGACTAGTAATGCTTCGTTTAATAATTCGCTAACTTTTAACCGTGGATTGTGATCGCGAAAACGTTAAACATCTACATGGTAATAGAATCACGTCGCTTATTAACCGAATCGGGAAACTGAACAGTGATCGCAACAGAGAGTGTAATATGAATACGGGAGTGAAGTATTAAGCAAGGAGCCTACAGCCGTGCAGCCGCTACTGAAAGCTTCAGGGAGTTTTCATCGATCACGTATCAATCAATAATCCTGTAGACCAACTTTAGTAATTAGTAACAAAATTGCTTGAAACTCTATACATTTATTCGGTATTACATTTAAAATAATAACTGAAGCGTGTTAAATTAACTTTTGAAATGAAAACCGCTTGTGACAATAATGCTAAATTGATTAAGCGATAATACATTTAACATAGCGTTACATTATTTTGAAAATGGCCTGTGTGTGGTTTAGCTCTAGGTATCTATGTACACGCATTCTAAAACATCATGCATCGTCCTTTTAGATTTGGCATGATGACAATTCCAATCAAGTCTAGCGTATCTTGAGATCATTTTATTAACATGAAAGGTAAGAGCACAAACAGCATTAAAAGCATAAAAATATTGTGTAATTTAAGGGAATTGTGGGGATACATTTAATCTGCCAGACAAATGTGAAGCGAATCTTAAGCAAGACTAATCGGAATTAGATTGTTAGTAAATCTACGTTGGAAAGTAGATAATACGAACATCGCAAGATTTAGAAGTAAAATGCCTATCTCCGTAAATACCTAGCGTAATCTAAATAGGAAAACAACACGAAACATTATCAATACGAAGATATTTTTTAATTGTTACGCGCTTGTTTTTTTTTTTTTTTTTTTTTTTTTTTTCCCTTTTTACGGCCGCTTTCCTGAAATTTATTGCATCTGATGAGAACCGTCTTCATTTTTTTTTTTTTTTTTTTTTTTTTTGGATGATTTAGGTCTTTTTGTTGTTTTTTCATTAATTTTTTGTTCTTTTTTTTTTTTTTTTTAATTTCGTTTAGTCGCTTTCCCAAAAAATGATGCATCTGATGTGACCTCTTCAACAATGGAGGTACCCTTAATCCTTTTCGCTTTGCGTCAAAAATTAAGGTAATAGGTTAAGTTACTCATAACTCATAATTTTTGATTTCCTTAGTCAACTATAAAGGCCGTTTTCAACAATAGATCTCCAATCGGGGAAATTATTTTATCCGTTCCCACTCGTTAGTAAAGTGGCTCTATTTTCAATAGCACTTAAAGCGATGCCCGTTGTCATTAAATCGAGTTCAAATATGGATACCAAGGATCAATAAAATCATAAATAACAGTCAATCACGCGAGCTCAATCAATTAAGGAAAGGTGAAAATTTATTTTATTTTACTACCGCTTATTAAAATTTACAAACATCAAATACTATGGCAAAATCAAAAAAGACATTATAAAATATAAAGATCGACATTAAATTTTTTACAGAACATAATTAATAGAATAGGTATACTGTCAACGAAATTTTGCCAAATATTAATGTATAGAAATGAATACTACATATAACAAAACATAAAAAACAACTATTTTTTTAAATAAAATAAAACCTCGTTGATTTAAAACTGAATGTTTATTCTATTGATTAAAATCTTCCTCCAATATATTATTTTCATCTTATGTTAAAATCAAAAAAACGATTTTTTTGGTTCTACGTGATTGTAATTATCAAGTTAGTGACAATTGTTTCGCCTTGTAAGGGCATTATCAAACTGTGGCGTTGAAACATTTACATCTTATTTTATACAATATTGGCTTATTAGTTACAGTTTTTTAAGAATAGGAAGAGGAACATCTGTGGATTTTTACTAAATTCCTGATTTCAGTTGGTCTTTAATCTCTTTTTGGGTGAATTTTATTGCTTTACCTCTCTCACTAGTCAAGGAATTTCGCTAATTCACAGATGTTATTTTATATCATATCATAGGTACATAATATTCATTGATAATGCCCATTGAAAAGGGCATTATCAAACTTTTCCAATGCCCATACAAGCTTGAAACAAGATTGATCACTACTGAATATGAATAAAATGGGACGTTTAAAACGTATTTTAAAATAAGATTTGTTTGATTTTACATAAGATATCATGGAGTACTACAAAATAAATTGCCATATCAATCAATATTATTTTCAACCTAAAAAAACTAGTTTCCATAAAATTTAATGTCCTGGTGACCTGGATCTAATAAAATATCCCGGAGCCTGGCGGGTGCGGGGCGGGGGCGGGTGGCGGGGCGGGGCGGGGGCGGGGTGCGGTGGGCGTGGGCGGGGTCGTGGTGTGCGGGGCGCAGGGGTGATAACTGAAATCTCTCCGTTGAGCATCGTCCAAAAAATCCTTCAAAATTTATCAGGGCTTAGATCTATGCCTCGAACCATTGAAAGAAGATCAACGAAAAAAACTAACACACCTTCGAAAATTACCAATTTATATAGAAGAGTAAAATAGAAATAGCATTTTAAAGATATAAAGAAATTATACTTATACTTTTCACAAATTCATCATTTAATAATGAAAACCTCCCATTCTTCTCATGTATCTCAAGCACAGATAACTATCGACGTAGTTAAAAAGCGTGCTAATTCACAGTGCCTAACGCTAACGATTTTAGCATCACAGTGACCACAGATCAATTAACAGTGACATTCGTTCGTTACCAGTGGTATCGAATAGACCGAAATAAAGCCGATCTGAGCCGAGCGGGGCCGAAGCACTGCTATAAACGCGGCCTTACGTCAAACGTCAAATCATGCTCGCGTGTCTGATTTTTGAAGTTATACTACTTTGCTCCGTTAGATAACACATTGGAGTGGGATGTTGGACGCGAAACCGCGTCCACAGAACTGATTTTATAAGGAGAAAATGGTCGCTTAAGAGCAAATGGCGCCAAACTGTCAGATCCTACCCAGTATGTTTTTTATTATTACTAGTTCGAATGATTTTTATTTGTAATAACTAATATTTTAAAGTAGCAATGTAGGTACCAGTACCTACTTATCATAAGTAATCTTGCTTTAAAGGAATGCCTATCTGGAACGCCACATGATTACATAATTACAAATTTAAATGTATATATTTAAAAATATTTTATCATACCAATGTGTATTTCCTTTATACATTATATCTTATTATTAACTTTATTAAACTTTTTATTCGTATTTTGTGTGAATGTAAAATTATTAAATATTAAAAAAAACAAACATATCTACTATATTGTATGATCCGATGCGTGCGCGCGAGCACAGAGCCAATTGATAACCTTATTCTAAAAGTACAAACGAGACTTGTAAATGTCGAATGACAAGAACAAGGTCACGACCAGATACGGAAACACCATTGATGCCTGTAATTTTAGAAATAATCTTGAAAAGTTTGAGTCTAGAATATATTGATTAGTTACTTAGTTAAACATAAGCCAATTTTGTCCTTTCCTTGGAATACAGTAACGATTTCTAATGACCACACCATAAAATGAGCAAGTATTAAAGAAATGATTATAGAAAAAATAACTGAATAATGATAAATCTAGGATGATACTAAAAATAATGAAGTGCTCGTATAAATATTATTGGAGAATAATATATGAAAACTGTACTTAAAATTACATTTATATATCCTGTCTGATATGTGTGCGTGAGTGGGTGTATGAGGATGGCCAAAGAAGTATAACTTCCACCGTGTGGTACCCGACGCACATACCGAATTTTATTATATTCGACTGCTAGTTCTCAATATTACGCTTGCCCGAAAAAAACCTGCTAAATTATAATAAAATGGAATTAATATATGAGTGCGATAAGATATACACCGGGAAATGGCTCGGAACTAGTAAGCTGCACGATTAAATAATCCCGATCGTATAACATTTAACGCTGTGTAGTTTCATTGTTTGATCGCGAAAACGTTAAACATCCATGGGTAAGTAAATCGTTATCACGTTCGCTTATTACCGAATCGTACTGATCAGTGATCGAGCCAAATGGTCATTATTAATACCATAACTAAAATTAACACAATGTAAGTAATTTAGTACAAATTAAATACGGATAATAATGTGTATTGTTCCAAATTGCAGTCAATTTAATAAATATATACATAAAAAAATAATATGTACAAAGTCATAATTACATTTCCATTGCCTATGTTGTGTTTGAATCATTAAAAATAACGTGATATATTCCATTTTTATTTGTTATTTTAACACGCAATCGCCTTCGAAAAATCTTATTTGCAATGTTGTATGTTCTACTTATTAGTAGATAGAGACATACTCCATAAAGATACGGAATCTTACAATATTCACGACTGCGGTTTCCCGTATGATTATTTCACAGTGGGTAATGTATAAGAGCGCGCCACCTGTTACATTTTACTGTCATTTATTGGATGATGGCGTTAATTTTTTATAACCCGGTGAGATTTGTACGCAATGTGTGCCATTACTACTATTCTCGCGTGAAGTGTGATCCCGTGGGAGGCTCGGTTCTCCATTACTTAGCGGGCGATATCTATTTCTCACCTTATGTAGCAAATATCATATCCCGAAGTTTGACCGGAAATCCAAATACCCCGAAAGACCGAATTAAACGTTTTTTAAATTTGATTTTTAAAAAAAAAACATGGATTGTAATCAATCGAAATCAAAATCTAACTGATAATAATTTTTTTGTGAATGCTTTATGATTGCACTTTCAGCACCCTGAGTTCTGAAATCATTCAGAACTCGGGAGAGGAACAATAAATACCTGAAATATGTTAGCGGTGCAACACGAAAGGTGTATTTACTAGTATTCATTTGACCAAAACAAATTATGTTTGAATCGCATCCTGAAATCTGAAATCTGTTTTCGTATTTAGAAATCTTATTAGTTTTAATGTAATATTAACTATTTAGGTTTTACAAAGAAAATGAATTTGTTTTGCACCATTAAAGTCCAAATAAAATTGACTTGAAATTTTTTGTCATTTTGACTCATCTACCTTTTTTATTACCACAAAAAATATTCGACTAAATTTTTTTTCGTAAAAACATTCCAAGATTTTTTATTTTTAAATCATTTATAATCATCCCACGCACTAAAATCAAACGATAAAAAGTAATAAGCACTTTCGTTTTAAGTATTAATAAAAATGCGGGTAGATCTCCATTTATTTATTTAATAATAATGTAGATAAAACACCAGCGCAAAAATGTCTCGATAAGCTTGTCTGTGGTAGCCGAAAAAATCTTTCAACGACGGCGCTGGCGTCATAAATTCACACCCCATGTGTGACATGAATTTTTAACTAGTTATACAATGCTGCGACTTCCACCGTACAACGGTTATGATTCGACACGACCCTGGATATTTTGTGATGGCATTCCCCTCTGCAATCGAACTTTCTGGCCTGTTGAGTTGGTTAAATACTGTCTATCCGCTCCCTGTGTGGAGCATATGGATTCCATAAGCTGCCTCCAGGCCAAGCGATCGGCCGCCAGCTCACGTGCATCCTCCCAAGACAAGTCCACATCCCGCAGCTCTGACGCAAACTGCCGGCGAATTGTCAACAGCGGACGCCCAGGACGCCGAGAGCCTGATGCCTTGTAAATTTGAGTTTTGAGAAAAGGCGTCTTAGAAGAGAATATTAGGTGTGCGGTGGTTTGACTTTGTAAGGAACACAGAAGTGAGGCAACGGACTTGTTATTATATTGGTGTCCCAAACATGCACGACGTGCGTGCATGAGAAGATATACGAGTGAATGTGGAAGAAGAAAAAGCAGTATGATTAGACAGAGTAGTGTGGGGCTCTATCCTCTCTGCCTATTCTTTCGGCGTGATAGAAATGA
This sequence comes from Micrasema minimum, assembly GCA_022494985.1. NCBI lineage: Eukaryota > Metazoa > Arthropoda > Insecta > Trichoptera > Brachycentridae > Micrasema > Micrasema minimum. The sequence goes on from JAGVSP010000781.1 coordinate 10,976, forward strand.
CGTGATGATTAGTTACTTAGTTATTATTTTATGATAAAATAAAATTTTCAGTACCTATCTATATTATTTTGAAAACACGATACAAGCGTAGTTTTGCTTTAGAATTTTGATATAAAAAACCATGGAGTCATTATATCGTTATCGTAGTTTAGGGTCGCGAAATGCACTCTGCAAGGAGAACTGTACAATGTACTATATACTGCCCCAATGACGGAATATGATTGATGGCGTTTTTAGTATGTACAGCAAACATGCGCTAACATCAAGCAATAAAAAGCGAACCAACTAAAGCTATACAAAGGGTGGATGGATTTCGCTAATGGCATAAGTGCCTCACACTCAAACAGGATTCTGTCTTTGTACTTGTTTACACGAACATCCACTTTATTGCACTAATTAGCGCTTTCAGCCACTGAAAGGACATCTTCTTTCTGGGCCTTTCAGACGACGAATAAATTCAATATCAAATCAAACGAATGTGTCAGTTATTACTGTACGAGTATAATGTTTGAGTTTTAAATTATTGCTTTATTTGGAGGATGCACGGGAACTGGCGGCCGATCGCTTGGCTTGGAGGCAGTTTGTGGAATCCATATGCTTCACATAAGGAGCGGATGTGGTATGATGATAAAGTCAATATTCTATGTATTTTCTTTACTGCATTTCCGGTAAAGTTTTCGTGGTAATGGTCGTTTTTCCTGTTCTATGAGCTGTTTTTCGTGAAAAATCAGCGTAGTTAAGTATTCCAATTCATTGAAAATGATAAGTTTAGGAAAGTTCGGCGTATAAAAAATTTATTTCAAACTAATTTTTACTAGGGCTATTTTTGTCTCATAAAAAAATGTTTTTATGAAAAAAAAAATTATTCGATATCAGCAAAAATATACAGAATTTTTATTACTCATTCATAAAATAAGGCCAAAACGACACAGGTTCCTGGCACAAGAGAAGAAATTTATTCAAAAAATACACGTATTCAAGAAAAGTACAGCTAAAATTTTATGTACAAATTATTGAAATTGTTGAATATTGTTTGTTTGTACTTTTTTATTTAGCCATAAAAAAAATTCATACAGCTAGTAATAATACTTTTTTTCCTAATTTCCCTTTTCTTAAAAACATGAAAACTTGACATGGTTCTTCGAATTATGTTAATTTGTATCAAGATAATTTGTCGTTACCTGTAGTAGTGAGATCTACATTACCGACCGAGGCCAGGAAGAGATGAGCGGGAGGCGAATGGGGAATGGGGAAGCCACAGAGGGACTGACTGCTTGACACTGTGACGGAGCGCTAAGCCCACGTCTTAAGTGTAATCGATATTATAATACAGGAAACCCTCGTCAGCTTCTAGCCTTTACCTTTACACATCCGCGGTTTTACACGCCACTAAAAATTTGGTAGGTACCTACCCTAGGTTTCCTTTTTTCTCCCCCTTTTGGCAGCCAATAGGAAATAGGCGCGGGCGGGAAACACGCGCCCAAACTTGAATAGAATCAGAATAGACACGCACATTCGGGGTGCTGTTTCCTCATTCAGGTAATTAGTTACTTCATTATTGGTAATACGTACAGCATTCAGCATTCAAATAGTTACGTGATTTTTGTGATTAAATTTTAGGTAAAAATTTTAAATATTTTTTTTAAATACTAATGTTGTAGACAAAATTGAAGACAACGAAAATAGTAACGCCTTTTAATGATAGTAGAAATTCTGATAGGAAAACTTGATTTCGGGCAATCCAATGTGTTTTATGATATAAATTCCAATGCCTAAAATCATTATTTGGAAATTTTTTATATGAATTTTATATGAATTTTTATAAATTTTTATCTAAAAAAAACTAAAATCAGAGAAATGTTAAGTAAACACTAGACAAGCTATTTCAAAGAGAACTGTTAAAATTGTATGTTCCATTTGTATTTTGCAGTGAAACAAAGACAACTATATCTATCTAATACATTTTAATCATTCTGTTTCCCTTTAACAAGTTGAAATTGAGACAATTGTCTAAATCTGGACACAATTGGAGTTCAGTACTTCGCCTACGTATATATTTAATATCGTGTCTTAAATAATCGTTGTCTCAGATCCTTTATTCATAAATTGGCAATGGAATTAATTAAGAATATCGAATGTACAGGGCCCTTGAGGTGATTTCTTACAAAAATGGCGCTAAATAAAATTATCCTAATAATAATAATAATAATAATAATAATGACAACGGACGGAAGAAAATAGCTTATCTATGAAAATTAATATCAATAAATAAAATCAAATAATTTAAAAACAGGTATAAAGACTTTTCTTAATGATTTATTCATAAACATTTACCCTTAAAAATGGATCCGAAACGATTCTACGTTCAAATAAGATTTTTACTAAGATGTAAGATTACATCGGATTTTCATAACCTAAAAAGGGATCAGTATAATTCTATAAGGGCCGGTTTTATAAATATCCGTTAGTAACTCTTGGTTTACTAATCAGCTAATATTCCATAAATTTTGTACCGAACATTACTCGATTAGAATATCAAATGTTACGAACGGACGTTTATAAAACCGGCCCTTAATCTATCCAGGACATAGAGAAAACAATTTATTTAAATTGTATTCCGTCCCGTAATCTAAAATAAATGTCTCCATCTAGTAGGTACTTGAGATATTGGATCGGAAGAACTTTTTTATCGGCCCGGCACCAAAACATTGGGCAAACGCTTTCAATTCAATTTTAAGGTTTTAAATCTCGTATACAGACAACCGGCAAGCGTTTGTAAAAGGGTGCGATAAGCTTGTGGTATGGTGAATCGTTTGCTGTGTGCAAGATTGCAACTTTCTTTTAGGGGGAGGAAATTTTTGAAAGGAAATGTATGGGACTTGCATGCCGATAATGCGCACACGGGACAAAATAAGTATCGATCGGAAGTCGGAACGCGCCGCAACGACAGCGCCATTACGGCGAAAAGCCGAACTAAACGCCGCATTGACAAGCAGCCGGCTTCCCGCCAAACTTTGAACTCACGACGTCCTGTCACCTGGATTGTGTATAAATTATTATACATTGCTCTGGTTCATGCTGCCTATTTTATTACCGATAATATTAGTAAGAAAACGTAATCTACACTTAAAATAATTATTTGTTCATTCATTTTCTGCAACTAGATAATAAATTTTCGGCGAGTTTATTTTCATTAGCCTCCTTTTTTGTGTTTTGTATCTCAAATGAGTTCCGACACCTCAATTGTATAGCACCTATTTTTTTAATAAGTGCATCAATATACTAATAAATATATTCATACAACATTAAAATAAAAATTTACTTATAGTTTACAAAATACATAGTAATTGCAAAACTTTGTGAAAAATTAAAAGTAATATTTTTTTCCAATTTCAACTACTTATTACTTACAAACGTATTATACCATAAAATTCAATTGAATACATAATCACACGACACTTAGTGCACCAACCAATCCAGTGGCCTATGCACTATTAGATGCGGAAAAGGGAATGAAGGAAAGAAAATACAAAATCCTTCCTTTTTACCGATACTGGTTCAATTGATACGGCGAAATACAATCAAGTTTTCCCTATCTATTGCTATATACTTAGAAATTTCTGGTCTTTTCGGTTCGATGTCTTGGGAGTTAATTTATATTTTTATCGAGGCAAGGCTTGTACATAATATTAATCATATCTAATAATTATTATTAAACTCGCCTGAAGATAAAATATATGTGACCAGTTTTCACTGATCCGTATTTTTTATTAGTGTAGTTAGTTATCTGATAGTAATAGAGAGCAAATCCTTGCTTAAAAACTGTTTTTGCAGTTTAGCGGAAATTTAACACAACTTTATATGTACAAGTAAATAAGTAAAAAAAAATAAAAATCGGCTATAATTAATTGAACCCGAGCGCGGTATTGGGGCCACCTTAGCACGGCACGACTTTTTAAACTTTATTGAATTTGGTACTTTGCGATAGAGTGTGTGTAGAGACGAAAGCGAAAATAATGAAGATTGCGATTTTGCATATCTCGAATTCTAGCTATGAGTAGTCTTTGGCCAACTTTGGTGGCATATCCGTCACTCGACAGTGTTAAATATTATAGTTAAACCTTCGGAAACCTTCGGACCTTCGAAAGCCTCTGTGAACTTTTTGCATCAACCAATTTGTTTGTCGATCAGTAGGAGTTCCCTCAATAACATAAATACCACCAAACAAAATAAAAGGTTTCTTGAATGTCTGATATTTCGATGTCTAACATGCACTTTGTGAAAAAATATTTTATTAAAATAAATATACCTACAAGTTTTATAACGTAAAAAAGTATCAGCAAATAATAAATTAAATCACCAATAACTTAAATTAAAGTAAACAAATTTTCGGGAGAAGTTGTCAGTTATTGAATTCGCCAGCAGTTTGCGTCAGAGCTGCGGGACGTGGACTTGACTTGGGAGGATGCACGGGGGCTACCATATCCGCTCCCTATGTGGAGCATATTTTTTTATTTTTTTTATTATTATATTTACTTAGTACTATATAATTTTTACATAGACTCCACATATGGATTCCACAAACTGACTTCAAGCCAAGCGATCGGCCGCCAGCTCCCGTGCATCCTCCCAAGTCAAGTCCACGTTCCTCTGACGCAAACAAAATATACATTTAAAAAAAAAAAAATTATGATTTAAATGATATTTTTACGTCAGTTTTCCTCAAGCAAAGAGAAATTCGAATAAAAAAATATTATTACAGCATTTACCAAAACTCCGGAAACTTTTAAATGTCAGGTATTTACAGAATACATAATTCTACAATTAATTTTCCATTCGTAGGCGACACCTGTGCCCACTCACGACTCACGCACTGGGATATCTTTCGTGATTTTTGTGCCTAATTTATATATTTTTATGCATTTTTGTGGCCCCATTTCTGGTGCGTTAGTCACCGAAAGTAACTATCGAAAGTTATCCTAGTATCTCGTGATTTTCCACATTACTTGTGTATTAGTCATCTGAGATGTGGAACACTGCAACACTGGCACGACGCGCGGGTTTATCTACTTATAATAAGAGGTAAGTACTACTTATAATAAGAGGTAAGTACTACTAATAATAATAATAATGCAGTAGTACCTCAGTACCTGCCTAATAATAATGATGGAACAAAATGGGAGGAACATAAGCGACATTTTACATCGAATCAATCTATAAGCATGTAGACATATTTTTAAAAAACTTAGGTTTTAAGCCACACTGACTCAAATGCCAATATTATGAAAAGTAATCAATTTTTTTAAATGGCAAAATAAAAATTCGAGTGACATTTTTATTTCGAGTGAAATATGCTTTACTCTCGTCTTTGTCCTGAATTTGATAATTTCTTTTATTTTATTTATGTTGAACTGTCTTACCTTCTAAAAACCCGATAAGGTTTGTAAAAAACGCAATTATATTTTACTTAAATAGACCCCCTTGGATTAATCTTAAAAAATGGATTATAAAAATAAGATTTGTTTATTAATAATAATAATAGATGTTAGAATGTTGTATTTTAACTCTGGAAAACTAACTTCTAACACAACCAACCAACAAGGCCTTTTCGATGTCGTGTCGATGAATATCAAATAATATAAAAATGTGTATTTTTAATAAAATATTATTATTTATAATGTTTTTTGATATTTAGAAATATTGTCGATTTACACAATAGCTAAAATAAATATAAGTACTTACTTTCATAATTTACTATAAATATATCGATAATCGTTAGGAATTTACAATTTATTTGAACAATATTATTTAAACTTAAACGTCAATATAAATATATTGATGATGAATAATAATTTAACTACAGCAAAAAATATTCCAGCAATCTTCGTTTGACACATCGAAGTTATATTTGTTTGCACAATTCAATATTTGGGCATATATGCGGTGTCCATGGCATATTTAGGGTTAGAAATTTGACAGCACTCACTGTGTCTATCCCAATATATTATATTTAAAGATAAAAAAAACATTAATTAGCTAATTATCGATTAAAAAACATAAAAACTGAAAGCAATGCTGTCAAATTATAGAACATACATAATAAATATCGATGAGCACACGTTCTGAGGTTATCGACAGGAATCGAATGTAGTAAGAAGATGATACGCAAATCTCAATATTTTACTTACCCTAAACATCAACACCACATTTTTCGAAGATATAAAACTAAATATCGCCGAAAAAACACGAAATATTAGACACACCGACGACCAAAAAGGAAAAATACTTCTTTTTGCTTTACACGAAGCACGTTAAGCAACAGAACAAAACAAAATTAATCACAAACCAGTGTTATCATTATAAAAAATATAAATTCCCGAAATGAACCTACCCGAGAAAATTTTAAGATTTATTGACCACAAAAAGAATGTAACACAAGCTACGAACGTGGCTGCCAGCACGCCAGAGTCGATGGAGGGTAAATTTTAAAAAGTATATAAAAAAATAAATAAATGAAGAGATGGTTAGAGAGTTGGTGGTTGTGTTTGTTGAGTTGACGGGCCGCTTAAAACTGAAGTTTATTTCATTGGTTGTTTTGGTCTTGTACATATTATATGCTCTTACTTACTTACCCTTATCAATACTAATGGTGCATAGGGCACTGCATTGTGAGTCCATGTGTATATATATTTACCTTTTTTAAAGCCAATATCATCAGTCTTACGTTTCTGAGCCAGTATAAGATGTCACATGTGAAATATTTATTTATTTACAGGGAAAAACCAACAGTTACATATAACATTAGAAAATATAACAAATAAACTGAATAAACCAATTAAAGGTTTTCACAAATAGAATTACTATGGGTAAAAGAATAATATTCTTAACACAAAATTACTAGATAAATACGTAGTAAATCCACAAAGTAAGTTTCGTTTCTATTCCTATCCGCGGAAGCGCTGCGATCGCAGTTCCGAGCATGCGCGGCAGTTACTCTGACTCAAGGAGAAGAAATGTACGCCATTTTCAGATCGCTGCTGCTGACATGTTCTTTGAAGTGCTTCTTTATAATGTCAGCTTTAATTGAAAATGCCGCCGCTTGTGAAATCAGATTCGTTTTCTAAATGCAAAGAAAGTTAAACCAAGTGGAAAAAAACTCCTACAGGAATTTGACTGGGACGTGTTTGATCATCCTCCGTACAGCCCGAACCTCATAGTCATTGCCAAGTAAAATTCAACAAGAGTTTTTTGGCAAAGTATTTTTTTTTCCGCATCACTAGAGGACATAAACGGTTATTCATACAAATAAAAAATAACTGGCGCCTTCTATCGGACATCTTTCAGCTGGTAAATGGTGATGGATCAATCAGATATTCCTAGGCATGTTATGCATATCATAGATATTACCCAAGAACAGCAACTCAGATTCCTGTCAGCCGCATCTGTGCGCGGTGATGTCTGTAACATGACTGTTCCATGACGTGCATGCCACATAGCTCGTATGCCTCCTTCAGTCATTATTATTATGGATGATTTATTAAGCGCCATTTTTTGTGAGAAATCACCTCAAAGTCATATTTTAATCATGCAATTTTACAAAATATAGAAGCATCAAGATAACAGTTCGACAATTTCACTTCTGTTAGGGCATTCTGCAAACTTGCATTACTGAAATTCATCAATTTTTAAAATTACATTGCTAAAAAAGTGACCGACTAGGTCCCATACAAATTTTGAAGAGATGTACCAAAGTTGGCGATATCACATATTGGAAGTTAAAAGTCGTGCCGTGCAAGGGCCCGTATATATAAGTTAGGAAAATAAAAACCACAGCTCAAGATGTACACCCTTTATTTGAAAAAAATATTTTCTACATTTCACTTTCACCAAATACCTAACACACTTATTCATTCATTTTCATTATAACAGTATCCATTCTGTTTTAATTCCCACTCAGACTTTAGCTGTACACACATTTGAGACATTTTATTTCTATGATAGATATTTGTATACCCGACATTCCCAAACATAAAATATATAATAATATACAGTTAAATGTGTGAACAATGAGATGTCTTATCGCCACGTCCGCATTATGTTCCTGTAATGGAATGCGCGATACATTCTTCCAGGGTCAAGTAACCATAATGCCACTTTAGTGTTGTCCTATACTTTATATATCATAACGTACACAGGACTTAAATAATTACATATTCTTCAAACTGCCCACAGTCCTCTAGTATGGAGCATATCTTCGTGGGGGAGAGGGACCACGTAGTCCAGGTCTGAAACAACAAAATAAATTCAATTATTAATACAGTAGACTCGATAATCCGGACAGGCAAACAACTGGACCTTGATTATTAGCAGATTACCAAGGCAGCCGGGTTGTAGACAATAATAATTAATTTAATGGTAATGAAGCATTGGTGTACCTTTTGAATTTTCTTTAATTATAAAAAACCAACTTGGCGATATTAAAAAAATTATTAAAAAAACAGAAGTTTTTGTTGTCTTCTGCAAATGCCACGACTCCATCCCTCTGAATTATCACAATCACCGAATAAGCGGGGATCATGATTTGTACTACTATTAATAACCAAATTTGAATGCGTTAAGAGGAAGAGTTTTTTATTTACCAAAAGCGTGCCTGTATAGACTTATTTATTGATAATAAATATGTCTTAAAGGAGATAAATAAATCATTAAAAAAATAAGATAAATATGCTTCTGGTCAATATAAAAAAACGTATGAAAGAATCATTGTTCTAGTGCTAAATAATTACAAAAATAAATGAACAGTTGCGGGCCACATGATCACGCCACCAAGAAACAGTTTCTAATTTGAGAAAAAGAATCTCAAAACTTTCACAGAGCTGACATAAAAAGAAAAACTTTATACATGTTTGCTTTTTAAATAAAGTTGTTTTATGTAAAAAATAAATCAGTTTAGATTCAAAGAGAAAACTTTGCATGCATGATGTGGACCGTGGACTGACTTCTGCCCTCTGATGAATTACCATTCTACTTATTGGCTATGTACGTAACTAACCCCAAACAAGAATTCCTACATTTCCTAGTTGAGAGAACCAGGATAAGCAGACAATTCTATTTTTTTTAAGTTTGGAATATTAACACTTTTTTTTCTTTTTTTTAAAACACAAATTTGATGAGTACATACCTTCTATCATCAAACGAATCTCGGCTGAAGTCTTCAAACATCCTGTAACAAAATTTCACAAGTTATTCTAAATTGAGGCTTTTTATTGAGCAAAACTTTGAGTATCATTGTATAACAAAATAAGCCATCATCCAATAGTATTGCAATACCACAATATCATTACCAATAATCCTTCAAACGATTGTTTATTTCCATGATTTCTAATTTTCCATATCATGTGATTTACAGAGTAAAAGAGAAAATAAAATTTCATCAAATAAGAACATTAGTTGATAACATAACAAAATAAAAACACGGTTAAATTGAAATAATTTAGCAAATTTTTCAAATGCAAACTTTGGAATCTAAACAGCTATTCCCAGGTTCCTAATTATATCCAGCTTTATCTGTTGGCAGCTTATGTCAAAACTCCGGAACGATGTGAGGATACTGGTTGCTGATGATAGCTCAGCTATGAGAGTGTTTAGAGTTTAGAGCAATCACGTGGACAAAAATTTTTAGGCAATATATACCATAATCTGTGCTCTGAAAAGTCAACTGATATGTTAAATAGGCACGTAATGGACATTCAAGAACATAATAAAGGGATGAATTTACCCTCGGGATATCTGCGGCCCACGGGGCGGACTGCGGCGGCTGAACATGCCGTCGTAGGAGGAGCGCATCCCGCCCAGTGAGCGGGACATAGGCAGGGGGGGCAGGTGCAACGGGTCGCGGCGCAGTGGCGGAGACATGAACTCCCCGCCTCTCACGCCCCCGCGCTCGCCGCCGCCCAGCCCACGCCCCAGCCCCGAATAGCGCCGTTCAAACATGTCCCGAGACGAGTCGTACCGGTCGTAATAGCTGTCGTACGCATCCTACACACCAAATAGCACATTTCAAAACATAACACATACAATATTGAAATTATTCAGAAATTGGAAAATGATTGGCAAATTACACTGCAGGAATCGAACCTTTTGGTCTTGGAAACTAGGGAAAATTTAATAAATATCTTGAAGCTGAAAATCAATGTGAAAGACATCAGTTTTACTTGAATAGTGTAATGTAATGGGAATAGGTGAATAACAGGTGGCGCAAGCAGCTTGGGTGATAGCTGACAGTAGTTTCCACACTGGGAAAGTGGCAAGAAGCTGCAATAGAATACATATAGAGCGAGATTTATCAAGACACATGGAAATGAGACAAACTAACGATGATTGTGGAATGATCGCTGTCGGAGATGGAAAACTAAATAAAAATTTATTTCTAGTATAAAGTTGCGCACGAGCCCCCTCGTATAGATACATGACACACACCAAAGGATGTGTAGTGTCACCCAGCGACGTGAAATAAGTTTTTATTTTCGCGACGGGAGAATAGAGAGAAAGCAAGTACCCCGAAGCCGCCCATGATGCGATCGCGGAGGAAGGGCGGCGGGGGCGGCGGCGGCGGGGGATAGGGGTCCCGGCCGAAGGCGCGGTCGCGGAAGCCGTTGCGGTCGGGCCCCAGCACCTTGGGGCACTCCTTAGACCAGTGGCCGCCGCGCCCGCAGCGGTAGCACTGCTCGGGGTCGCCCATGCCCGGCTTCTGGCGCACGCGGCTCGTGGAGACTTGCACCTTCATGGGCTGCCCGTCCACCATCATTCCGTTGAGCTCTTTGATGGCCTCGTTAACGTCGCCCGACGCATCCAGGTGCACGAAGCCGTAGTTGCGCACGATGTCGCACTCAACCACGGTCCCGAACTTCTGGAACAGCTCGCGGACCTCCGGCGCGCGGGTCTTGTCCGTGAGGTTGCCCACGAAGATCTTGGTGGTGGGCGTTGAGGGCGCGCGTCGGCTTTTGGCCGCCTCGCACTTAATCACTTGACCGTGCACCGCCTGCCCGTTCAGGCTCTGGATGGCCTCGCGCCCGACCTGCTCATTTTCCATGTGAACGAACCCGTAATTTCTGACCACATCACACTCCACGACGGTACCGTGTTTCTCGAAGAGCGGCCGTAGGTCGTTTGCGGTCGTTTTTTCGGAAAGATTTCCGATGAAGATTTTGAATGTACCTGCACCCGGCATGTTAGTCTGAAATATACAATCGAATACGTTCTGTGAGTTTGTCGGATAGTAAGAATCGTCATTGAAACAAATGAACGAAGCTATGACGCCATAGCGACATAACGATCCAATTATAACAAAAAAGATAATAAACAAAATAATGGACCCCAAAGTAAATAAATTACTTACCCGATGTTGTCTGCCTACAACAAAACTTATACAATACGAACTAAAACAATACTTGACAGTTGTATTAGACACCGAATGAGTTGGACACGAAAATGCGACGCCACCAATTCCAGAGATGCCGATCTTGAAACCGCAAAATGGCGCACACACAGATTATATACTTATAGATGAACAACTCTGATTCTTCCCATAGGAAATGATTATCCGTCGATTGTGTGAGATTTCACAGACAAGACAATATTTTTATAGAAGAAAAAAAATGAATCGGTTCTTACTCAAATATCAGGAAATTAATTAGCCATAAATTAATTAAGTATGAACGCAATATTGTCTATGAATCCCCCTCCCCCTATCCTCTCCTTCCGCCCCTTCTACTTTCCTCCAACAAATTAATGTCAAAATCAAAATGCTCCGTGATAGCTGGTTAACAGTTAGAAATGATCACAAGAGTTTACAAATAAATGTATGTTGTGCGTGATATAAACAAATCATATAATAGTTATGAATATTTGAGCAGTCATTTCAAAAACGCACATTGATTTAGACATTGTTTTGGTTGAACAAGAAATTAAAAATTAAAAATAGGAAAGTTGGGAATAGAAATGTCAAAATTGAAATAACCTGAAAAATAGCTTTTAAATATTTCGGTGCAAATATTTCAATTATATTTAAGCAGTACGGGTGTAATTAAGCATAAATATCGCCATTTTCTCACGTTGTTTCATTTTTTACATTTTTCATTGAGGTTTAAAAATGAAACTATTGTCTGGAGAATGATAAAAAATTGTTTACTTATATTTTAATCTGATTATATAAAATATATATAAAAATTATATTTTAATCTGATTTGAATACATTATATAGTATAACAAAATCATCTGGAGAGTAGCACATTTTCTCTAAATAAAACACTGACAACTTACATTAAATATTTCCGATAATCCGTAATTGTAAAAGGCGTTTTGCAAAATCACTTTCTTTGGAATCTTCCAATCCGCCAGCCAAATCCATTCGCGAAAAATGCACTCTTTTTTAATCGAGCAGGAAAATAATGCCTCGGTGACGATTTATAATTATTGCATCCGGAAACACAACACACAACACCAAACTCTGATTTTGTCCATTGAAAAGAATTAAGCTTTATTAACCGAATGTTTTACAATGTCGCAAAATTGTTTGAAGATAATACACAATTACACATGAAGTTTATGCAAGCCACAGATAATATAGTACGACAACCTTTAATGTGTTATCCTTCTCATACTACTGTATTTCATTTTCTTTTTCACTCTACTTACACTAGTTTCACTAACACAGTGACCAAATAAATATATATAAGCTTTCTACACATACAAATAATGTGTGAGTAATAATGGCTCCTATTTCCAATATGGCGACAGAAATAAAGATGGCGGTGAGTTGACGGGGCCTGGGCGCACATGCCAAAGTAGCGACAGGATACGGAAGTTACGTAAATATTGCTATAATAAAATAAAAATTACCCTACAAATTTAACGTGAGGGGCAATTTAAAACCTTTTTTTTTACAAGGCATAATATAGGTTTTTTTAAAAAATAATGGCATATTCTTTACATTTTTCGTACAAGAAAAAAAAGTTTGTATGCCATACTCGGTCAATATTACTTCCTATGTTAAAAATAATGTATTATAATATGTGCTCCGAAAATCTCAGCCAAGTGAGGAGGAAAAGGGAGGTAATTATTATAACTGTATATTATATGTATGAAAATTAATCCTCCAAAATCATAACTAGGCTTGCCATATTATCCTACTCAAAATAAGGAGACGTAGGACAGACTATCGGTATTATATGGACAGTCCAGTAACCAATACATAACGCCCTTCCCACACCTCCGCTGCAGAACCGTAACAGCGAAACCGCTGGACGAGTTCCGCTGCAATCAAGTGTAGTTTGATGGGCGGAACTGAGTAGCGGAACGTCACGCGAGTCAGTTGAGTTAGGCAATCGGAGCGAAATGTCGTTGTTATCAGAGTCAGAGGAGAAAACAATATTGTTGTGGACTTTAACTTTGAAAAGGCGTTAAACTCGTAGAATTTGGGTGCACAAGATTAATAAAAAGAGGAAAAAAAAATGGAGAAAACCGATTATGTAAAGAACTAGAATCACATAAAGATCATTTCTATACATATTTTAGAATGAGCCCAGAGAGTTTTAATGATTTACATAATCTTTTGAGGCCACATATTGCAAAACCAAATACAAGGTTCAGGGAAGCTATTTTTCCATGCCTGCAATTTTTTCATATTATTTCTGACCTCCTGAATTAATTTTTCTGTAAAATCGACGTCCATTTTATGAAAAAAGTATAGTTTCGCTTTTTATTTTTGTCGACTTCCTCAAACACAGGCGGAAACAACGCGGTACCGCAACAGAATGGCGACCGGAGCGCGTAAGTGTGGCTGACCTCGGAGCAGATCGACGAAACCGCGCGGGGAAAGAGATAGAATTATAGTCAAATCAATGCGTTAGAACAGGCAGTTTCGCTAGTGTTCCGCTACTCATACATGCGGACAAGACATGGCGAAATTACAGCGGTTCCGCTGTTACGGTTCAGCAGCGGAGGTGTGTGAAGGGCGTAAAAGCTAACTTTGTCACAACATTTTAAATATGTCCAAATCATATATATTTTAGTACTTAATTCCTCCAAGGTTCCCTGGATATTTTCCCATGACGGGAGTAGGTATATCAATTTTTTGTATTTCAGCAGAGATGAAGTAGCTTTAATTTAACTACAAAAATAAAGTAATTGTTTACAAAAAATACTTCACTGTCAATACATATATATATGGCGCATTCAACTCAAAAGTGAATGTGCTTCGAACACATATAGCATGTAAAGGAAAGTAAAAATATATAAGCTGGTGCGTATATTGAATGTTGTTATGCGTCAAGTGATCACGTAACCCAGGCAATGATAGATCATAAGCCCTGTAAATGCTTGAACATCGGTATTCCCGAGTTTGGAAAAAAAAGCTACTTCATCTCTGTAGATATAAAAAATTAACTTTGTGACAATGATCTTAATATTTTGTGATTATTTGTTATAGTTGTGGACCTATTATTATTCTAGTGATTCCTCCAAGTGGGGATCCTACCTATATGTATACAGTAATTTTTGTAATTGATTGAGTTGACATTTATTTTATAGAACTCCTAATGATATTTAAATCAAACTAGATTTTGGTTATATTTGTTTATTTATTTGCAACTTAATCTACCTACTGTGTAACATTTTAAAATGTTTATGCAAAAGCTCTACGGGCATTGAAAGGATAAAAAATTTAAAAAATTAAATCAAATGTAGTGACAATTTTATTGTTTTGGCTGGTTAGGGATTTTTAAAAAACAAATAGAACCAAAATCTACTTGATTAAAATATTATAATTTTTGTAAACAATAAACGCAATCTTATTTATATTTTTAATTGACAGGACTTGATGGAATTCCATGATTCTATTATTTGTCAACCAGTTGAAAGTGCTTGAAATAATTGGTGAAAATAAATTAATATGGATATATTGGTTGACAGTCTTTTTTTTAATGAAAAATGTTTGCATTCTTACGATATGCAAATATTAACACTAAGAATATAGGATCTATTTAAATTTTGGTGCTATTTTCCAATAGTCTGAAATATGGATTCTACTAACAGCCTCCGAGCCAAGTAATAGCCTACCAGTTTCCGCGGATCCTCCCAAGTCAGGTCCACTTCCTGTAGTTCTGACAGATTATCAACAGCGGACACCGAAAACCTGATTAAGGCTCTCAGGAGGCATACATAGTATATGGCCCAGCCAGTCCAAACGCTTTCTCCAGATGACAGTAGATACTAAAGGTTGCTGCATCCGATGCCTCACTTCTGTGTTCCTTGCAAAGTCAAACCACCCCACACCTAGTACTTTTCTGAAACACCTGTTCTCAAAACTCAAGAAGTCAGCTATTTTGAGCCCTAGTTATTTGCCATGCAAGTCATGGAAATATGAAGACTACAAATTCATCGACAAGTTATTGAAACGCTATAAAGTAATTAAACAATGAATATTAGCTAAGCATTTGATTAAAATCCACCGGCTATCAGATAATTCAGTATCGTGCATGCCCATAAGTATTCATTTATATAATTTAAAATGGGTACTTGAAAACTGTGTACTTAATTATAAGTTAAAGTAAACAAAAATATTGAGAGCACCCATATTATTCACAATAAAACTATACAGATGGCTTAAAACTGAATATTCTCAATCTTAAACCAAAACTTATTATGAACAAAATACGTAGTGCCGTATTGCAGAATCTCAGAGAACATCTAATAAGCGCCTTGGATATATTTTACATAGAAAGAGTCAAAATAACTTTAAATATCCTAATGATGTTCAAGCTCTCCTATCCCCACCCAACAAAATTGTGTAAATATTTTCTAATTAATGGTTTAAAGTTGTGTATAGTTAGTCTTAACCAGGGCTTTTTTTTTAAAAAAAGGTGCCGGAACGCACTTCATGTCAAGCTTTTTCATAAAAAAAATATATTCAAATGTAACTTAAATTAAATTTAAAGGAGCTAAGCCATGCTATCATTTTAACGAATTATTATTATAATTACTTAAGCGCAAATATTTTTTCGTTTAATTGATTTAAAAAAAAAACCGTGAAAAAAGGTGCCGGAACGCCGTTCCACCGCGTTGAATGGAAAAAAAAACCCTGGTCTTAACATATAAATGTGTTAGTATTATTTGAAAAAAAATTATTTTAACACAGAAAGGCCCTTGAGGTAATAGTTAACAAAAACGGGGCTATAGAAATTATCCATATTTATTATTATTATTACATAATTTCCTAAAAAAAAAAAAAGAAGAAATCGATATGAACAAAAACGATGGTGTTTACTTGCTTCTACTGAGAATTTCTGAAAAATTGGTATTTTGAATTGGGTCGTTTTCGTCCTGAAGGTGCGACATGTAAATATCCAAACATGTAAATAGAATATACAACTCGACGCTGGCTAGAACACACCATAGTGCGATGAAAAGCAAAAAAAATTAAAGAAAAAAAAAATGTTTACCTGGTCAACAGAAAAAAACAACTGATATGGCTTTACAATTTTATTTTTTAGGTCACATACAAAATCACTTTTTCTCTTTTTTAGGTTTAGCACTGCCAGCTTTCATTACTTTAACAACAATTTTTTGTTCTTCAATAAGGAAAGCTCGGACGATCCTTTCCTTGACGCACTTGTGGCAGAGAACTCCTCCGTATACCCGAGTGACAGTCTTCTTCCTCCTGGACATGCGAGAACGTTCCATGGGTCGTGCTGGAGTGATGCCCCTAAGCCTTTCTTTGCACTGACCGCATCTCGGCACCCTCTTGGGTTTCTTCAGGTATTGATACACCAATTTCCCACCAGGAGTACGGACACTGCGCAAAAGATCACATATTAGTATAAACTAATAATTTACGAAAAAATGTTATAAAGGGTTTATAAATGTTTAAGAGTACCAAGTTTGACATTTAGGTTATGAACAAGAAAGTTCGCGTAAAAAAGGCCAAGACAGAAGAAATACACAATATCGACCAAATAAGAATAGAACAAATAGTAATTATTGCAATGATAAGTGTAATTAACCTTTATTTATACTTACACACGTCTCCTGTTGGATTTAGAGTTGTACGACAAACGTCGCCGGAACGTCAGACGTTGGACCATCTTGAACCTAAAATATCAAAAAACAATTTAACACTAGGTAACTTGAAACGCTCTACGATTAAATATTATTTCATTTATGAAGTATTTATAGAGATGGCGATAGATTTTAATAGATACAAAAAAGAAATCACTCGCCTGTCAGATGGCGCACGGAAAAGGAAGTAAACAAGGACGAATATCGGAGTTGCCAGTCAATGTAAAAGTTTTCCCTCTTTTACATGTGTGGGTAAGTACTGAGTACAAAAAATAATGGGATCCACACACATAAAAAGTAAAGAAATTAAAAATTTACGTTGATATGTAAAATATGGATATTGAATAAAATCAGATTCTAATATGCTTGCAGGAGCTCACCCTTATCAAAAAATTACCTAGCTCCTAACCTAACCGGCTCGCTCCTTGTTAAAAGTTTGTAAATACTTATTCATAAATATTTTTTAATAGGTTGTAAAGAATAATTTGATAAACACAAAATCCCTGTTAAAGAAAAACCCTTTTTTTTTTTTTTGCGAAATTTTAACAATTTTTTTGCCTACAAGCGGCTTTAAAAATGTTCTCCTTTTACCCACATTGGAGTGATTATTCAGCTGGAGTTTCGGTTGAAATGGGCCTTCCGTGCATAAAACAATTCTTGTCCTGGGAGGATGTATGGCACACTTTATAGATTTTTTGTATCATCAAACTGGCCACATTATTCTTTGTGTATACAAAAATTTTCAAAATGGCGTCGTTCCGCTTTCAACGATGTGTGTGAATATTTGTTTTTATTTTTAGTATATTAATTAATTATTTGAATTAATTTTCAAATACAAATTTATTTTATGTGTAGTTGTTTCAAGGATTAACCCGGTATTTCTTACAAACTTTTATGGGTAAGTTTTTACAACTTTTTGCATTATTTCGGCATTGTTTTCATAACAAACATGTTAAATTGAGTTTCCACAGATTCTAGTGCTTAAGTAATGATAAAGGTTAATATTCTAGATTTTCATGGGAATATTATAAAATACGTGATTATTTTCGTTTCATTATAAAAATAACGTCAAAAAAGTATGTATCGCGTATGTGCAATTTTGGCTGTCATATTTGCATTACACAGCTTGGAATAGTATCGTTTTAAGCAAGTTTTAATGTTTTTAATGTTAAACTTGTACACCTAGATCTTTTAAATCTATTTCTTAGTTTTTTTTACGTGGATAGCCGGCGTTTATATTATGTTATTGTAGGTTAAGTTGACCATAACCTATCTTCCTACAACCTTCAAATTTTTCAAATTGAAATTCCGTTTTTGTCATCGAATTCCGTTATTCTGAATTCAGATTGTGCGCTTTGTATAAATGAATGTGTGTTAATGTGAGTTATTCCTATTGTAGATGTTCTGTTACAAACAAATGTACAATAAGACAAGATGAATCTCGAATTATTGGAATCGTTCGGACAAAACTATCCCGAGGAGTTTGACGGAACTCTGGACTCCATCTCTCTCGCCGCCACCTGCTCCTTCAACAAGCGCGGCACTCTGCTGGCCGTGGGCTGCAACGACGGCCGCATATTCATATGGGACTTCCTCACCCCGGGCATCGCCAAGTCCATCTCCGCCCACGTCCACCCGTGTGCAGCCTGAGCTGGTCGCGGAACTGTCAGAAGCTGCTATCTGCCTCCACGGACCACAATGTGTGCATCTGGGACGTCCTCACCGGGGAGTGCGAGCAGCACTTCCGCTTCCCCACCTCCATCCTCCGCGTGCAGTTCGACCCTCGCAATGACAGGAGGTTCCTCGTCTGCCCCATGGAAGCACGCCGCCCTCCTGCTGGACCTGGAGGGCGACTACAAGATCCTGCCGCTGGACGAAGATGGCGACGCCAACATCATCGCTTCCTTCGACAGGAGAGGAGATCACGTTTACACCCGGCAACGCTAAAGGCCGTATCCTCATCCTAGACTCCCAATCCTTAGAAGTAAAGGCAAGTTTTAGAATTACCATTGGAACATCCAGTACTACGGGAATTAAAAGCATAGAATTTGCTAGAAGAGGAGAATGTTTTCTCGTCAACACCTCGGATAGAGTTATCAGAGTTTACAACGCCTTGAATGTTCTCAACTGTGGCAAGAATGGCGAGCCGGAACCGATACAAAAACTCCAAGACTTGGTTAACAAAACTACTTGGAAGAAGTGTTGTTTCTCGGGCGACGGAGAGTACATCTGCGCCGGATCTGCTCGTCAGCACGCTCTTTATATCTGGGAGAAGTCCATCGGTAACTTGGTGAAAATATTACACGGCACAAAAGGAGAGTTACTACTGGACGTTGTGTGGCATCCTGTGCGACCGATTATAGCGAGTATCAGCTCTGGCGTAGTTTCCATTTGGGCGCAGAATCAAGTAGAGAATTGGTCCGCCTTTGCTCCAGACTTTAAAGAATTAGATGAAAATGTGGAATATGAGGAAAAGAGAATCCGAGTTTGACGTGACGGATGAAGATAAATCGATTAATTTAGAAGGTGAAAATGTAAACGACGAAGAGACCGAAGTAGACGTAACAACTTGCGAACCAGTTGCGGCTTTCTGTAGTTCAGATGAGGAAGGAGATGGGGACAGTATGTTGTTATTCCTACCGATAGCTCCCGAGATAGAGGACCCTGAAGATGGCTGGGCCGCCACGGTGGACACCCAAGTTCCTGTTGTCGACTCACCCGAAAAGTCTCCCCCAGCAAAGAAAAAGAAAGTGAAGATCTATGAAATACCCATTAAGATTCATCCTGCTGACCTTCATCATCGATGCTCATGGGAAAGATAAACCTCAAGCGGGTGGTAAAAAAAGTGCCGGCAGACCGAGAAAGTGAACTATGAACATGCTTTATTCTTTATTAAGTGTACTATACTTGTTTACTGTGAACTATCTAAGTGATTCCTGTCAAAAGTTATTTTTCATAAAAATACTGAACCCATAAAAAAAAATTAAAATAAATTATTTGTAAATAAATATTAAATTTTCTTGGAAGTTGGCGAATTACACTTGGGAATAAATTTATTCTCCAATCTGGATAATTTATTTTTATTTGAGTATGTAGGTATCTACTACTTTTCTACCTTTACATGGCTGTGCTAAACCACCCTTCTATATGACTTTCAATTTACCAACTCATCTCATACTCCGTTTTATATTTAAAAAATCAATCTCAATTTTGGTACTGTTTATTTTTTATTTGGTGACGGCTGTTTCGCCTTGTCGGGGCATTTTTAAACTGTCTTGACGGTCTATTAAACAGTTTTAAAATGCCCTGACGAGGCGAAACAGCTGTCACTGAATAAAAATAAACAAATGGAACCAAAATTGAGTTTGATTTAAAAAAAAAATTTACTTACACTCAAGTATAATAAAATCTATAGTCAGACTTTTCGTATTTAACAGTTTATTAAAAATATGAAGGTTTGAATTAAGGATCCAGGTATTTTGAAAATATTAAACTCTGTCTTATATATATTTTTTGTATAACCAAAAAGAGCGTAATCGGTGCAACCCATCGAACTAATCAGTTCAGTGGTAATCACCTCTTGAAATGGCATTACAGTATTCATTATTGTAAAACAACTTCGTATTAGATTTTCATTGACATTTTTAATAAGCTATTTTAACAGGTTGATTTTTTTTTTATATTAGGTTTTTTTTTTTTTTATAATAATAATAATTGGGTTTTGAAGGATGCTGTGCATTGACATATTATGTAAGATAATGAATTTCACGCTCAATAAATTTACGAATGAAAAAATCTAACAAAAAATTAAATTATTATAAATTTATGTTACTTGTAGATGAAGCACCGGAATCCAATTTGTCTTGCAGCTACAAAGTACATGTTATGACAAAAAAACTAAGCATGTAGTTATTTTATCACGAAACTGCTTTAGAATGCATGCAAAAAATAATAAGAACTTGAATTTCATCAAAATTTCTAAAGTGTATCTAATAGTGATGACACAAAAACGGCGCTATAGAAATTATCCATTGTTATTATTATTATTTATACTCATACTTCATAGTAATTTTATAAGACCCAGAAACCCTGCTGTTTGTGGAGGGGATAAATTTTAGAAACTAACCGAAAAATATCTGCGATAGAAAGAGATGGCTATAGAGTTTAACCCTTAGCTCAGCCAAGTGAGTTGCTAGAATAAGATTACTATGATATATTATTTGTAAACAGCAGGGATAATAATAGAATCTTGCATTACATCATGTTCTGTTTATCTTTCATACATTAACAGGAAGCAGTTTCTTTCATGTGACTTATTGAACAAGCTATGTTTTATCATAATGACCTCAACATCACACTTGACTTTTAATAAAGACTGTCTTTATTCAAAATTTCATATTATTTGTTATGGAAAATGGTAGTATGTTGACCTTTTATGGTACGTGGTGATTCAGGGCAAGCAAGGATAACCTCCCGTGATATTCCTAAAGAAATAATCCCAAAAACATGCATGAATTCACATTTTCGGAACTGATCAGGCATGTAATAAATTAATAATCAATATACACTCCATTTTGTCAACTTGGTGTACCAATGCAGCGCCCCAAGCAGCATTGGGTGAAGATTAGGGAAAGTAGTAGGTGTAGACTTCGTTTTTTCTGCAACCTCTATTCAGGGGCGGCTACTCAATTGGCTCAAGAGGCACGTGCCCCACGCCCAGTTTGTGATAAAGTACAATAATAAAATTTATAAACGCATTTAAAATTGAAACAATTTTGTACGTTGGTACTTACAATAAAAAATTGCACAAAAATGCAAATTTTAGCGCTAGAAATAACACTTAGGGGTCCACCTAAGGCCAGCGTTAGAATTATAGGTGTTTTAAAAATAATTAGTATCAAATTCTAGGAAATTAGCATGCCAGTTTTTATTTTACTATCTTACTTTTCCATAAAAAAAAAAAAACCCTATTTTGCGACCACATTTTTTGTGCGTTGCTAACTTGTTTCCATGTTATAAGTATAGGGCAAAACACTTTTTTTCAAGCCTTGGCACTCCTCTTATAAAAGGATAGACGAACAATAAATTGTGCCCAGTGCTGCTTGAATTTGCCTCCATTTTTTTTTTTTTTTTTTTTTTTTTTTTTTTTATTTCTTAAAAAAAATCTTATAAAACATACATGTATTATAATCCAGGAGTTATAAAAACTCATTTGGGACCGGTATTATTCACATTTTTAATTACATACTTATTGCACAATCAAAAAGACGAATAAGAAAGACGATTTAAATTTAACACATTCAATCTTAATCCTAAACATCATATCTATCATTAAAAAACATATTTAAATATAGATCTTTAAGGGTTCTACTATTTATATTACGAAATTTAACCCCGCTTTGGTTACAGATCTCTAATGTTCTACAATTTTTTTTAAATTTTGGCATCCATAATTTTACGATTGAAGTGGTATAAAACACAACCCATTTTACATTAAAAAATATTTTTTAATACTTAATTTTAAAAACGCCATGAGTTGGAGATATGGTACCTCGGAGTTAAATGTAGGTGATTATTATTTGATTGTCTATCAAAATACGTTTTTTAAAAGAGGGTATCATGTCTCAAAGAGGGTTTCAAAAACTGGGATAAAAATATTGATCTTTTACTAAAATACTTTGTTAAAAACCAACATTTTGGTTTCCGAATATTCTTAGTTTTTCAAATTTCCTAGATGAGTACAAAGTGCCTTCCCTTTACTTGGATCCGCGTACCGCCACTTTTTTTTGAAAGCCCCACCCTTCCCCTAGACTGTTTTAAAGACTATTGAGTCTTTTTCAGTCCAGCACAACTCTACCGATTTTTTAAAGCTAATCCGCGAAATTTAATAGATTCAGTTTTAACTGGAAAAAGCTGAAGAAAAGAAGGTTAAATACGCGACCAAATGCTTTCATTGCCCCTATCACTGTCTCGGCTCTAAGATTGTCATAAACACATTCACCCCAACCTGCTCAAGGAGCTAGCCCAAATTTACAGTGATAGGGATATTAGTAATTCTACCCCTTTTTTAGTAGTTAGTTACAAACCACCACCCGCGTACCGCCACTGCCTTTATTTATTTTTTTGTATTACAACTGGAGCATTAAAATATCGGAAAGTGCCAGTGTATTATTATCTCTGCTCTTGATTTTGGCGCCATTAGGCCCTGAAGAAAGGAAAGGGCAATAATAATCTGATATTTAGTCGAGATTGCGCCATGCTCGCAGCTGTCGGTTCTACCATACCGAGATACAGACTCCTTACCAACGCTCGCCATGTGGACGACCTGACCGGCAAATAATCCGCCAAATCGTACAATCAAACTCAAGGCGCATTGTGAAAAAGTCCACGACGATCCATGGTACTAAATGCGCTTTAAATTAATTTCTGACTTGGTGCCGAGTGCTGCGGTTGATTTCATTTGTGTTCCACTTGGGTCTTGTTATGATCGCGCCATATACGGCGCCGTGGTCAACCTCTATAGAGGGGTCATCCAGCCTTGTATGACTCGCATTATCCTTATGGTCACTAACGGCCTAAAATTTCTCCTGTCACTACAATGCTATTTCATAATCTGTGATTTATGGTTTAGCATATCCACAGCATTTTAATTTGGAAATGAAGTCGTAATTAACCGATGCCGATAGTTTTTCTTAGCATTTGCGAACCTGCAAAAATATTTTCACTATAGTTCATATAGTATGGTAAAATAGTTTCATTGGGGGGGAAATGAGAAATCAAGATGTCAGGAGCTCAATCACAGATAACTATCGACGTAGTTAAAAACGTGCTAACCACGTGCTAACGCTAACCATTTGACCGTTCACACAATGAACATGCGTTCATACCACGTTCGCGTTGCCGAGCACCATAGATGATAATAAATTTCGCGGCTAAACGTCAAACGTCAAATCAAGAAAGTCAACGCGCGTGTCGGATTGTTTATTAACTATTAATTATGTCGACTGCTTTTCTCATATATTTGGCTTGCCGAACGCCGGCTAAATGCAATACGGCACTCGAGAAAGATTGAAAGAAGATATGTGCGAAGAAGACATATCTCGGGAAATGGCTCGCGACTTGATGCGCTCGTTTAATAATCCCGATCGATAACTTTTAACGCGTGTTCCATTGTGATCGCGAAAACGTTAAACATCCATGGTAAGAAATCGTTATCCCGTCGCTTATTACCGCGTCGATAGTGATCTGTGATCGAGCTACTGATTTATTTCTCAAAACGATTTTTTTTCTTAAATTCTTGATTCGTTTTATGTGGGAACGTTGCTTGGACAAAGTCAAAGGAAATTATGTATTATGGTTTAGGTATTTACAGGTACTCAACATTTTAATCTAAAGGCTTAAAATTAAGATAAAGCATGCAAGTATGAGAAATAAGCGAAGTGGCATTTTGTTTTATCCACATTTCTGGTTTCTGGATCAGAAATTACACTTTCACTGCCCGAAAAAAACTCACTACTCGTAAGAAGGATTGGCTGTATATTATTCTATTGTAAGCGATGCACGTATTTTATTATACTTAATTAGATTTATAATTTAGTCATTACATAATGGTTTCACGATCCAGCGAGATACTCTCAGGGAGTAGCCATAATGAGTGATGACTCCACACTTTGCGTCTTCAGTCTGTTCGTGAATATCCTAAATCATCTCAAGTGTTGGGCTCCAGGCTCCGGACCGGGGTGATTAGTGATGTAGTTTTTCAAGTTGTACGAGATTAATATTTATACATTTGCATAACATAATATTATATGTACATAATATCGTCGTTGCGACTGCGAATTCCTTTATGTAAATCAATACAACTTTTCAGAAAAAGGAAAAAACAGGTATATTAAAAAATACCTTTCATTTGTAACGAAACAAATAAACAAAAAAATTGAACTATATTATGTCGGATTAAGTATTATAAAAATAGAATATTCAATAAAACAATATTCGCAAAATTTTTTGCATGTACAATAATTTTAAGTGACTTGATTGCATAAATGAATTATTATTATTATTATGGATAATTAATATAGCGCCGTTTTCGTATAAATATACCAATTAGTGAATGAAATATAAATATAAATAATAAATAGAAATATAAATTTTTAGTGAATGAAACTCACTCTGTGCGTTGAAAATACAATTATCAAAATTAATCAAGAAAATACAATTATTAAAATTAAGTTAAAATGCGATCTCTTAGGCGAATGTGTGGTAAGACTATGTATGATAGGTGTACAAATGTCGAAATTAGAGCAGAGTGCAAGGCTGAAATAAGCATTATCGACAAAATTAAGAAAGGTCTTTTACGATGGTTCGGTCATGTAGAGCGAATGGATGATGAAAAGAACGGCTAAAAATATATATGATGCGACTGTGTCTGGATGTAGAAATCGAGGAAAGGCCGAGAAAGACATGCATGATCAAGTAAATCAAGTGCTTGGAAGTGGGCATGTAAGAAGTCGGAATAATCGACGTGCGTGCATGAGAAGATGTATGAATGTGGAGGAAGCAAGAAAAGTGTGCCAGGACAGAGTGGTGTGGCGTTCTATACTCTCTGCCTACCCCTCCGGGAAAATGGCGTGTTAGTTAGTTAGTTAGTTATTTAGTAAACAAACAATGTTGATAGTAAAATTGGCGTATGAAAATGAGCTAATTGCCAAATATTTTTATGATAGTTAGGTGTGCTAATATTCTGAATTGCAAACAGGGTTTATACGAGTAAATATATTTGTTACGTCAATTTCTACGAATAAATACAGGAATCGGTAATAAGTAATAATACCTAATTAGTATCGGACAAGTCTAGTAGCCGTAGACTTCCGTAAACCTGTAGTGCAGGCGCCACTAAACTTATTACGTACCAGTCGTTATATTCACTCTTCCATCGATCATCGAATCTCATACATAATGTGTACCTACATTATAAATAAAAAGTTCTCGACTTGGAAATCTGGAAGCTTAATTATAGCTTCATGTAAAGTCGACTAAAACAGGTGAGAAAATATTCCACCAATGGTAACAGGTAACATTACACATCATCTGATGCCGCGATATTCACTTAAAGTTATATGCCTAAAAACTTACATTACATGTGACCTATTTCGTAAATTTTAGGAATTATTGAATATAAAACCAGAAAAACGGTGTCCAGTTGTATAGGAATTTCTATAATCTGCAGGATTTTGATAGTAATAAAAACAAAATATTTGGGTAAAAAATATTTTTTCCATCCCTCCTTTCTTTCCCTCATTCGCACCTAATGGTACATAAGTAAGGAACTGCATAAGGACATTTAAGTGCGGTGTATCTTGATACTTATAACTTGAAAGCAATACGCTTCAGCCCCAGTCCACAGTGTATACGAAATATTTATATTGTAATTATGGTAGCTCAGCGTACTAATCCCGACACCACGAGCCGGACATTTCTTGACGTGATACGTCTAATTAATCGATGAACGCCGGCTGCACACACGAAAAAGCATGACTCATTGTCACGTTCCGCCTGAGCCGAGTGTGCAGACAACCGAAAAGTTTTTTTCAAAATAAGTATAACTGATTACCTGTAGTTACCATGGAATGTAGTTACGTTGTGTTGTGATTCCGCTGTGAATTTTTAACTGATCTAGCGTAACAGCGTAAGTGATCTTCCATTTACTCCCCTCCGCCCCCACCCTCACCCCGTTCAATCCACAAGCACCTGCGGAGAATAATAGCCCCACCAGTTTTTTCGTCTCTCCTTTTATCTGATCGTTTATCCCGACACACCTTGGCTGGGCTCTCTTGCCCTGCCCTTATCAGCTTTGGGGTGGTTCGTATTATAACGAGTTAAAAACATATTGCATATTTATTAAGTTAACGTGGGAATTTGGTTACTTTAACTACCCTTGTGAAGAATATGTATATTTAATAATTTGTAACCATTCTTTTTAGGACGTAGGCTTACTATATTTTTTTGACCTATTTTAATCGACTAAAAAAAATATATCTTTCGTAACCCACATCTCAGATAGACTAGCACAGACACAACTTTTGACGTTCCGGACATGCGATATCGCGTACTTCGTTCATTACTTTTGCTTTAACGCCATACAAATTCTGTCGCAAAGTACCGAATGAAGTTAGCGATGTCGCATACTGGAAATCGAAAAGACGTGTCTGTACTACGGCCCCAGTATATTTAATTTTTCATAGTTCAACACTGACTTCGGCCATTTGCGTTGGTTAATAATATTTTGAGTGCTTACAATACGCAATACTTACATGTGTTCATAATATTTATAGTTTTATGATAATAACCCTTATCATAATATACCCACTACAATGGTAATGAATTTATTCCTTCTTTTGTTGTATAAATACAGTTGCGTACGCCTATTGTTTGAAATATTTTTAAAACTAAAACAAAACAGTAAATAAGTAATTGTATAATGGTTTGTAGTTATACAAACATTAAATTGGAAGGAAAAATCCTTACTCCGTCTTTAGTGTTATGAGGTTCAAAGCTATAGATTTAAAAAAAAATCTGGCCCCATAGAAATGCGGTCCTTTTTCGATGTCTTGCCCATACAAAACAGAGGATTGTGAACAAATACATTCATAATTTCTTAATTGCTTATTTATTTCCCTAAATGAGTTTATTGTAAAAACTCCTAGGGAGCATTAGATTGAAAAAGAAAAAAATTGTTACCGAATTACCTTAATCAATCTCCATATATTATGCAGATTTAGGGATAGGGATAAATTAAAGATAGAGAAATCAGTGCTTACTGAAACGTAAATATAATTATTATTTATATATTTGTATATACACTTTTCACATAAGTGTATAAGTATTTTACCGATGCAGTGCTCTATGCACCATTGGGTGCGGATAGGAGAGAGTAGTAGTAGTAGTATAAGTATAATATTATGCATTTTAAATGAAAGAGACTTGAGTCTAGTTGAAAACCAGATACCTAAAATTACAATTATTGACACTCAACTGAGACGAGAAGTTTGGAAGGGAATATCTAGGGCTTTACAGGGCTTATGACCTGTCATTGGCTGGGTTAAGTGGCCACTTGATTTATTACAACATTCTCCATTTCGCCTAGTATTTGACATCCATACCTTCCAATTATCAGAACTTGTATAGAACAGAAAATATATTATGCGACTGTGTCTGGATGTAGAAGTCGAGGAAGGCCGAGAAAGACATGGCATGATCTAGTAAAACAAGTGCTTGAAAGTGGGCATGTAAGAAGTCGGAATAATCGACGTGCGTGCATGAGAAGATGTATGAATGTGGAGGAAGCAAGAGAAGTATGCCAGGACAGAGTGATGTTGCGTTCTATCCTCTCTGCCTACCCCTTCGGGGAAATGGCGTGATGGTTAGTTAGTTAGTATATAAACAGTGAAATGGCGCGACGCTTCACATGTGAAAACTCTCAATGAAGAGATGATGATGTCAATTATTGTAATTTAATGTTAGCCAGTAATAGGTTACATCCAGTTATCGTCTACAAGCATTTGGACACGCTCAAAACTTTGTTTACCAGGTATCTATTTTAACAAAATTCGTATAACCCATGCGAAATAGATATTGGGCAACTGTTCTCATTTTCTGTAAAGCACTTTTGTGGTAATTTTTAACAAACGTTTCATACACCTAAATAATTAATCATCAATAATTCTTTACCATTTAACACACTCGGGATTCAATAACACATGATTGTGGCCTTTATTCTAGACCCATTCTAGTTGATAGTTTTGTACTACCGATAAAACACAAGGAAATGAAAGATTGCGTACACACATACAGATATTCAACATTCAGTCACATTCCATCTGACGTATTATACGCGGCTGTGACGCGGCTCCTTGTCCATCTCTGCAGACGAGAGCGGCGGAGGATACGAGGACCAGAATAGACTAGAGACGACCCCTGGACAGACGTCATCAGCCTAATTCCTGTCTGCAATCACGAGACAGACAGACAGTGAGATAACTACTGGACTTTCGCGGTAATTTGCCAAAACTGTGACTTTTTGGGTCGTGTTCAAATACTTGTACACAAATCTGGATTTATCCCAAGACGGGAGTAGGTATATATTTTATTTTTATATCCCTATAGAGATGAGGTAGAATTTTTTCAAATTCAGGAATATGGATATTCGAGCTTTTTACAGGGCTTATGACCTGTCATTGACTTCAATATACTTAACTTCAATATCAATGCATAGATGGCGCGTTCAAACGCTGGTGGTGGACGATTCTTGATTCGTAGCATATACATATACAAAATAAAAAATGTTACCTGGTGTGGATATTCGCTAATATGCGGAATGGGGAATGTTGTAGTACCTACATAAAGTGGCCACTTAACCCAGCCAATGACAGGTTATAAGCCCTGTAAATCGCTCGAATATCCATATTCCTGAATTTGAAAAAATATCTACCTCATCTCTGTAGGGATATAAAAATAAAATATATATACCTCTACGTAAGTCAATTACGTGTTTTTTTAAATTATTATAAAATATACTATTTGTAGTAAAAGATTATGCATTATATAGATTTACAAAGGTTAGTGAAAATTTCTTATTTATTTTCGTTAAGTCCACCACCTACCTACCCCATGAAGGTTTTTAACTTGAAACCCCCCACCCCAGGCGTGGATTCGGTTTACCGCACTCACGTAGTGCGCTATACTAATCCCCGATATCATGGACCTCATAATTTCACGCTTTTCTCGGTATTTCTTGCCCTCACCTCCGTTTTGGAATATAATGACCGTAGATCGTTGTACCGAGTAGAATGTTCCACGTACTAACCACCGAGCCCCCCGATAAGCGTTAAAAAATCCCATAATTTATTATTTAACCTGTTTTGTTTTGTTGGAAAAGATCTGAGACCGTGATTTTCTGGCTCACCTTCGTACGCGTACAATGATTGTGAATTAATAAATTAGAGGTTGTTTCCTTATCAACCATCAACTTGGAAAATGATTTGAAGAGGGTAATAATATAATAATACCCTCCGGTACAAAATATAACGCGCATACTTGTTAACATACTGCAGTACACTTGTACTTAGCCCATATATTGAGCTTTGTGGATTTCCTGTGGATCCTTATTTTGAAAATTGGTTCCAAAGCTATAGAATTCCAAGCGCTCGTAATGAGTCCATGTGTTGACCGGTTGTCGGCGATATCTAAGTCTGATCTACCACCGCGATCATTGATATCAACATAAATTGTCATCGAAACTCGACACCCCGGCCGTCCCGTGTTTTCCTGACACTAACGAAGTCTGGCTGACCTAACCCTTCCCGCCAGGGACCCCATCCAATAAATTGTCCCAGTCAAAGAACGCCGAAATTGGTTTTTTTTTCACATAGAGCCTAACACATTCCACCCACCTCGGCAGGTTTGGAGACGAGTTCAGGTTAAGTTTGACCATAGTATGTCGCGATTTGATACTTATTAGATGGGCATTTGAAACCACTTTTTTCTCTCGCCGCGCGCCGTCTTCGCAAGAATAGGTCCTTGAAATAGGTGTAGGGCTAGAATCAAAGGGGTAAGCATCTAATATAACAATTTCGTAAAAGAACTGGTTCTGATTGCTCGAATCATAAATCAAGTTTCCCCGTCGTTAAAGGTATATATTTATATTATTATTGTATATATCAACATATAAGATTGTATAATATTAAACATAATTGTCTAAAAATCAAATACATAATACTCTACTCTTATTTATACAAAATAATATTGTTTGTACTTATTATTAACTTTAACATTGCCCAGCTGTGGGTTGAATTTGGACATTAGTCTAAAATGCTTATTTATGTATTTTTATTATTGACGAGATTTTAACTGGTAGGTGTAGATACTTTCTATAGATAATTATTGATCGTCCTAAAAAATATTTTTTTAACTAGGTACCTACTCACAATTCGCTTAAGTTTTTTCAATTGTGATTGTCAGTAGGTATCTATGATATAGATTCTATATAGGTACTAAAAAACGCTGTAACACAGCAAGGTACAATATAGTAAGGTAAGTAGGTATTTCTGTATTATTCATTGTCACGTCCCTTCGTGTTATTCTTGATTCCTTCCAATTCCCCATTAAAAAAAACGTCCGAAAATTTGGAGAGAAATTCGATCCAACACGACCGCCTTTTGTGTCGTTCGGCGCGGCGCGTCGCGTGAACATAATCCTCTACTTTTTGTTGTGTCTGGGCAGCACTATGTATCAGGTAGATATGTTGTGGTGTTACTGTGAAATCCAAGATTTGTGCTGGTTTCAGTTTCAATATTTGTGGAGTGCACGCGAATCACGGATTAGTTGCGAATATTTTACTGTGTATTTATTAGCTTCGAAGCTGACATTATGTTCTAAATATTCAATACAAACTTATCAAATCAACTCTGCTGGTATTATAACTGTTTACTAGTCTGAAGATGTCAATTACGTACCTACATAGACGGAGTATTTTAATTTATAATGATTGAATAACTTTATCCTCCATCATTATGAGACATTTGCATATAAACTAAATAATGATTAATGATAGGTAAACATCAATATTATGATCATTTGTACTATGGTTTATGCATATTTCAATGTATGATCAGTCGTACTATAGGTATCCAAGTCTTGGTAGCTATGTACCTATTTTGTTTGTGGTAACTCAAGAATAAAAATAATTTAACGAAATAATTTCCAGTAAAGCACAGAGTTTCTGAATTTTGCCAGCAAATTTGTAAGTATTTTTAATATTAATTTTAGTTATTAAAATGTCTAATCTGAAATTGCTCTCCGCGGAAAAGTTTTTTTATAATGCGCAATGATAAAAAATGATAAACATAATTTCTTGATCAACTATTTATAGCCTTAATCCCAGATGAATCGTATCCACAATAACAATACATTATCAAGACAACTAGATAACAATATAATCTCGTTTGGCAGTTCCAGAAGGAAGAGATTCGCCTAATAACGAGTTCTTCATTCCAAAACATAATATTTCATATTTCTTTGTGGCGGCTGCCATTGTGTAGCCAGGATCCAGGATCATCAAACACCAGCCCTTTAAGCAAAGTTTTAAAAAGGTATTCTACTATCTTCAGCTTTCAAATTGCTTCTGATTTAAAAAAGGAGGATAGTTTGACATAAAACACTTTTTAATAATACATAAAAAACATAGCTATCTAAACTTTGTTTAATAAATAAATAATAAATTTGAATAAATACTCTAGTGGTTACGGAAGTCGCACCACCGCCACCGCCACCGTCCATTGAATTAGTACTTTTAAAAATAAAATTATATATGTAACTAAGGAAAAAAATATATTTGTGTATATTTGTTTCAAGGAAAAAAAAATTATATCTTAATGTAAATAACGTACTTAATTATGTTAGTTTGTATTTTAAATTTTAAGAAAATTTAAATAAAAACAGTAGCCGATAAAAAAATGTTAGTGTTAAAAAATCGACAATATTTCAGTAGCGATTTCCGCAACTGCCAATTATATTATTAGAAAATAATGGGAAATCTAGCTAAAGACCACTAGTATTGCTTTGGGTTTTCCTTCCCTTTGCTTTATTACACTTCGAAACGTATTGCTAGAGGCCAAGGCTAAATATGTATGCAGACAAATCTTAAGATGTTATTCAAGATGAACTATGATTTTTAAGCCAGGATTATTAATTTGACTAAATAGAAGATACTGTGTGTAAACTTTGCTTTGCCGGGACATTTATATGCGCATAACTCTACGTAGCGATGCGCGATGGTACAGTATGGAGATTCCACTCTTGGTCGGAATAATGGCCTTTTATTATCATTCCGAGAAGTTTTTCACAAAGCTCGCCCAACGGCTCGGTCCATACGTCCATAGTGATGGCAGATTAGCGCGGAAAGGCGTTCTACCCTCGTCCACAACACTATACTCCATATACAAGTCGTATATAGAAAAACAAGAATACGAAATATGCTTCGGAGGCGTTCAGAAAGTAAATTGAATTCCTTTGAATACAAGCGGAAAACATAAAATGTTCCCGTTCAACGTAAAAGCTTTTTGAATGTTTTTACTTATACCACGAGCTTACGATACGTAGGCACAAAAGATCTTCTTAAGGTACGTAGGTACAAAAGAACTTCTTTTTAAGGGTCTGTATCTCTGTATTAGTCTCATTCGATGCTGCCTCTTGGGATGTGGACTCCCAGCTGTCCCTCCATCTTTTCGCTGGTCGTCCAGAAAGTCTGCAGCGGTGGCGGCGGTGGGCAGAGATGCATCACAGATTTGGCTATTCTACTATCGTCCATTCTCTCAACGTGTTCATGGCTGACTAAATATATAATCATGAATATTTTCAATGCTGATGACGTATCGCCGTATAATTAACAGTGATCTTTGATCGTAAATTTACAATGTACCGAATAGTGGTCTAGTAGCTAGAGTCGCGGACTCTTGATTAGAATCCCTAGGTTCAATTCCACTTCACCACAACTTTTCTCGTACTTTTTTCAACACTAGAATCATTAATGTATCTGCATGTAGGTAGAGACTGGAATCATTAATGTATGTACATTGGTGATCTCAGTGTTGGACACAGTTGTTCATTTTTAAGATTACCAGCTTCAATGTTTTTTGTTCTTTCCTTGTTATATAAATATAAAAGCATTTTATTTTCCAAACTAAGTATTGCCTATAATATATATTTTTAATGAACTACATATTTGGGTTCTTGATACAGGCACCCAAAAACTTCAGTTTCGGGGCCACTTTCAAACAATCGGAAATAACTAATAATAAATGTGAACTAAAAGCTCACCATTACCAACTGTATTAACTTTGCAATGATTCGTCTATATATTTCATTACATTAAGCTGTACATATCATAGATTTATTGTTTTTATTACCGTCTAGATATCCATTAGTTTGAAGAAGTCAAGTCTCGGCATAATCTTATTAAAGCATTCCCAGTCTTGTATTGTGTTGGTCTCTTTATAATATTTTGTATAGGAATTGATTGACGCCGCGTGATTGAGTTTGTATGGAAGGATGAGAGGAGAGGTGAGGATGAATAATAGTGCTGCTGGGAGTGTAGCACAGGGCAATCTGAATCACTAATCTGGGAAGGATATAGCTCGACCAACAATTGCCACTAATGCTTCAAGCCTGATCGACAGCGCCATTGTGTTCCGCGTCTATCCCCCGAGACCCGAGCGAGACTGATACTAATTCACAGGGTGATCTTTTACACTCGTTTTTCCTGATTTTTCATATCTTATTAGGCGCACCATAACATATCTTATTAGGTGAATTACGTAACTAATATTGAATACATGACGTTATAATGCTGCGCTGCGTGTTGCTAACTTTAGTATTAGGTTTTAATTTTTACGTTTCTCTTAATTTTCCATGCAAAATTGCGACTAAATTTGAAACTAATAAGCACCTACACAAAAAAACTTTTTCACTTTTTTTAAAACTTAGAATAACAGAGGGGAACAACGTCACATACACCCAGGCTTGAGAAAAATCACTTCTGATTTTACTGTGATCTCACCGGGAATCGAGCCCAGAATCTCCGTATCGTGAGTCCAGTGTTTTAGCCATTACGCTACGGAGGCCGCATACTTACCTACTTATATAATGTAGGTACCTGAATTCTAGCTTATGAAATCAATATTTTCAATGTATTTTTTTAACTAAAATTGCAATATTTCATCAATTTAAAGATAGATACACCTTTGCCAGAAATGTTTTTCTGAACGTATTTCTAATAATTTGCACCATACAAAGTATTATATAGAAAATTTTGACAATAAAGTTTAATCGAGAGTCAACAGTCAACCTACCTATATAATAATTATAGTATACATTTTGCTTACGTAAACCGAACACAAAAAATACCCTTATTATGGTCAATATCGACTAAAGATTGGATTTAGCAACAAGATCCTTCTTTTTCTTCAATCGTTTTCCCCCGTTTATTTATAGTAAACACACGCGTATTTTAAGTTTTAGTTTCACCCTGTGTGATGTTCGGAAACATTCTCATCTTCAGCCAGCTCCTCATGACCGATCTACAACCAATCATTTTCACTCCGAGTGGCGCCAATTCTGATTTCTGATACTGTTTCTTGTAATTTGTAATACAGAATGTATGAACGTCTAACCAACCAATATGGTTCGCCAGTCACGACTTTCTGATTACATTGCATAAATTATTCTTGGTGTTTTCATGGTTTTCTTTTTTGTTTTGAATAAGACAATTTATCATTATCAACTGTCATGTGCTTTTAATTTACTCTAGTCTACAGTTTTAAATGATGAATCCTATTGAATCCATCTATTTTTTCCTTATCCCTTTCCCAACGACTTAACTGACGATAAAAACGGTTTTTCTATTCACACAAACATCATGTAATCGGCAGTTAATTCTCAAAAGCAAATAATATTAAATCATGAAAGTAGGAAAGCCGCAAATCGTTTTATAGGGCCAATAATATTTTACGATAAATAATATGTAAATTTGATTAATCATATAAATTGTTTGAAAAAATAAAACTTTTTAATTACATTCTGATCGACCGACGCACGACGACTTGAAAGGTGATTTTTTTTTACTGTTATGTGGTTTTGGATAATATTTTATTGCTCATTTCGTTTGATATTTTCGGTTGGCGCCATCGTTAGTAGATATTTAATTGCTAAATATTGTAATATCAAACCTTTTCGACCCTAGTTTAAGTATGACAATTGACCCTAATATATGGTAATAAACATTAAGCGGACTTTATGTTTCTGCATTCAATAAACGTTTAGGAGTTAAATCGAGTTCTGCATTCCTGTTATATGCGAGGATCTCAGGTAGAACCGCCTCCCGAACCACGTAACACAAAGGAATATCCAAAACGCCGACAGGTAGAAATGAGACATGGTAGAAATGGGTAAATAAAGACCTTCGTCTCTCGTTTTGTGCGTTGGTGATTCTGTTCCTTTTATCTCGTTTCTGGTGTGCTTTTCCTCCACCTAGCCCCTCTCGGGATGATCCTTAGCTGTGGCGCCTGGGGTTCTTGACGAGGGTCCATCGGCCCGGGCGCCCGTCACCTCCACTTTGAATCCGTAATGAAAAATTTGGTCTATGCATTAGTTACAGCTCGCCTCCGTGGCTGGCGTCAGTGGGGCGGCCTTAAATCTACCACGAATTAGTTGTGTTTAATTGGTACACACATGTATTATGTAGGCATCTATCTCTGCAGACAGTTCAAAATCTCAGTTCTTAGATTGTGTAACCCCAAATAAGGATAAACGTAATGTAAAATACAAACTTGTGGCGACGTGAAAGAATGATTACAAGTTTCTCTGCCCATATATATGTTCCTCTATCCTATTTCAAGCTTTTTTTCTTGACTTGGGTGCAAATAAACTCCTACATAGTTATTTTTATTCTAGACATACGCATAGATGTTGGTATCATTTTGCAAGTATGTAATTCGCTTATCAAAATGTCTGAATTTAACACCAACTTAAGTTATTATTGTTTGTTTACATTTTTTTATAATCTAGAGTAGGATTCCTATATAAATGTATCTACGTATTTATATATTTTTAAATAGGAGTAGTATCTTATTTGCCGCCCACATCCACACTCAAATATTTAAGTTTGTTATCAAACTCTTGTCACTTGTTTTTCTGGCGCTATTTTGTCACAATATTTCTAAATTATTAAGGGCCGGTTTTATATACATCCGTTAGTAACGTTTGATATACTAGTAGGTATAAAACGTATGAAATATTACCTGATTAGTAAACCAAGCATTACTATCAATCAATTTCAAGTATGGATTCTGACGTCATATCGCACTGATGCCAGTAAATACTCTCTTTGACGTCATCTTTATAATATATTGTTTTATTTTAATCGAGTTTTAACCGTGTTAAATCACAGACGTGAATCTGCATGTAGTTTCAGCCTTTTTGTTAATTTTGCTTATAGTAAAGTATTATCGTATAGAGTGATAGCCCTAGACTAGAGCAAGTAACGCTAGTTAAATTATTGATGAATGAAATTAATGCAAGGCCGTCTCATCGAAATTCGAAATGACATTATTAAATTAGTTGGTATATAGGTAGCTTTTTAAACTGCATGTTAATAGGTAAGTATGGTATTACAAATTGCAAAAACAGCGTGTATCGTATCAAATATAAAGCTAGTGCTCTAAAATTCAAGCTAATGTATCAGTTTACTTTTGAATTTAATCTTTGCACAGAACAGACAGTGATTCATTATGTTGATGTTAACATTTTACTTCAATGCTTTTTTCTAATATGCTCTTACTCAATTTCCCTTTTTGTTCTGTTTTTTCACAACATGAAACTTCAGTCGAGCTTCTTGTCTAATCCCCAAACCACTCAAGGATTGATTCCCATCATATTTGAAGTAGAGTTTTTCGTTCCCGATAATATCTTTTGATGGTTGAATAAAACGTTCGTATTGGGTCACGTCACGGCACAAAAAACTAGCAATGTGTACGGAGTATATATACCTCGACTAGCTACCTGAGTTACGCCGATTAGCCTGTCAGAGAAAAGAGATACATAGAACATAGACTATCGTGTCTGATGGATCAAACTGCTCGCGTTCATTCTTAATTTACTTTAGTACCTACCACATCGATTAGCGAAATTATGACAACAGTACCAATGGTGGCTTCATTTTTGTTATATCGCCATAATCTCAAAAGTGTAAGGTTAAGCTTAAATGTTGACTGTTTACGTTAAGCACACGTGGACTCACGACACGGAGGTTCCGAGTTCGATTCCAATTTAACGATCACGGTCATCTTAAAGTTCTCTTTCTCAAGGCTGGGAGTTTGTGAAGTTATTACCCTCTGTGATTGGGCCTTCAAACCTTTTGAGGTGGTTATTAAAAGTAAATAAGATCTTTTGCTAAATGAAGTCAACCTGTAAATAAAGCAATTTCTACCTCACGCCTAAACTGATTGAGTTCAAACCGTAGATCTATAAATCCTGGTGTGATGAGCATCAAATACCCATATTATTATAGTGATAAGTCCGGCACTGCGATAATGTTGACAGACGCATTTCACATTCATATCATTACTAACTGCGGAATATCTCTCGTGGCGCCTCCCGCTCCTTCTATTACATTCAGGGCTCGCTGTTCTAAGGGAGCAAGTCAGCGAAATTTCAGGGTTAGCCCTAAGTCCCCTGCAAACTTTCGTTTATTCATTCCGCTACCCGCATCTAATGGTGCATAGGGGCACTGCATAGGTAGTAGTTACACTAGTGTAGTGTATTTGGATCATTTTATTAATTGTAACTTTTATTGCTATTTTTTATTTTATTTTCCTATCTTTCATTGAGGGAACTTGAATACGCGAAGAGTAAGTACCTTAGGACTTTATATCAGCTGTAGGCGGATAGTGAGATCTTGATACCCTCTCGATATACCCTCTACAATTTTTATTTTATTTGATCTCAGCTTTTTATTCTCAAAACCCTAAACTTAAGGTCTAAGGCCTGCATTGAGGGCATAGATCGATAAACATTTCTTTCAAAACTGGACAGTTTAGTCCTGGTGGAGAAAAGTAATCGATCTCACTTGCTTGCATAAAATAGTGATAAGTCACCTTGACACAACGATAATAAGCGAAATCGGTCTGCGTGCCCAATCATACGACTGCGTATTTCCAGATCTCTTTTAGAGCCTCCCGCTCCTTCTCCAATACAGGGTATTACAATTCTGTCTCTCGTATGTGCAGAGAGTACAATGAAATACACAGGGACAGCACTGAAGGCATGGACATCCTCGGAAACTTTCGTAGATGGGTTCAAGAGAAGGTTGTCCTTGAAATAATTCACTTTTGCTTTTATATTCCAGCTGCTATTGCTCAAAAATCGATAATTAGAGTCATTTTAAAAAAAACTTTTCGATGTCCAAGTGATTCTCTATTTTCAATGAATTGGAAGTCCTGGACATGCGACAGCAGTATATTTTGAGGTCAGTAGCGGTCACCTATTTAAATAGGGATAAATTTCACTCGGTTTGCCATAAGCATGATACTAGACACTCCAGTAAGGATCTGATTCTACAAATGAGGGTCAATACTTAAGGGCTCAGCGGCAGCACTGACTACATTGGTCCAATGATATATAATTTCATCCCTGATTCTTGGAAGTGTGGTGGTGCTGAAAAAAAGAGGATGTTGGCAGCTTTTCTCCTTGATGCTGGTCGCAGGGAGTCAGAAAAATTTGATGACCTTGAGGGTAGATCGAAGATAGCCGAAATTTTTCTTAATAGACTAGGTAATATCCATTACATTGTAATTGTATTTTTATTTATGTATTGTTTCTAAAATTTGTAATAAAAAAGAAAAAAGTATGTCCATTATATATTTACTCGCCTTAAAACGGGCCTAGAGCCTAGTTAGGCGATAAAATGTAATATTTTATATGTATATGTACTTTAATAAATAAATATGTGTGTTATATTTACTTAAGCATTGCGTGTATGTCACATTTTCATAAACATTATGTTTTGGTCACTCGATTAAGCACGATGTGAACAATTTTAAAGGGCAATTGATCTACCTTGGTATATTTTTTATCTTTTTTTTTGTATTATATTTTAGTATCCTTTTGTCTGTTATTGTTCCGTAACAAAATAAAATAAAATACAATAAAATAGTATCTATTTCTTAGTACCTACTAGTACCTTTCCAAAAGCTTTATATTGGGAAAATTTTTAACATTCAAACCTGTAGAATGTGCTCCACGGTCATGTCACGCGTTTCGAACGCGATGTTTCTGTAATCAGATTAAAAATAGTGTTTTAATGTATAATTCCTTAACCTTTTATCATTCTTAACTCACGTCTGTGCGAGATAATTGCACAGGGCTACCGAAGAACAAAATACTGCACGAACATAATTTAAATTGAATACTGTAACGACCCGGACTGCAAATACTCGCACTGGTGCACCGTCATTACGTTGCGTTGGTTGTTGGCATCGTTATTTCCGTTTTATCGCTAAACTTTAACCATTATATTACACAACAATAGGATATATTTTATTTATTAATTTAAATATTTTCCAATTTGACATCTCAACAGAGACGAGAAATTTGGAAGGGAATATGGATATCTAGGTGTTTACAGGGCTTATGACCTGTCATTGGCTGGGTTAAGTGGCCACTTGATGTATTACAACACATTCCCCAAATTTCACCTAGTATTTGATATCCATATCCGCCAATATACAGTAAAATGGCGCGACGCTTCACATGTGAACTCTCTGTCATCCATTGAGAAAATTGCTAAGCATTTTAGCAGAAACCTTTATGATTGCAAGTGAGATTCTTACCGAATTATATCACCTACTAGGAAACGCCTGAAGATGAATCTTCAATTTGTTATGCTTATAACTTTTACCAGCTAATTTTTATACTAGGTGAAATGGGGAATGTTGTAATACATCAAGTGGCCACTTAACCCAGCCAATGACAGGTCATAAGCCCTGTAAACACCTAGATATCTATATTCCCTTCCAAATTTCTCGTCTCTGTTGAGATATCAAATTGTAATTATTAGCCCGTAATTGGTGAAATCCAGTTTTTGTCTACAAGTATTTGGACACACTCAAAATGTTGTTTATAAATATTTTCCGTTTTACAAAACATAATAATAACATAATGTAGGTATTTCTAAGTAAAACTAAAAGATTTGTGTATTGGTGGAAAAAGAGTAGGCATATGAATGAGATGATGAGTATTTACAGAGCTATAGATAGTATAATGCCTGATAAAAAAAAAAAAAATGGTAAGTACCTAGTGCTGCTGCTCTCCCTTATCCGCACCCAATGGTGCATAGGGCACTGCGTCGGTACACCAAGTGCAGTGTATCTTGATCATTTTACTACATGAAGGTAGGATGATCAGTCTTACGCTTCAGTACCAGTCCAAGGTATCACACATGAAATTATGAAAATCACATGTAAATAAATATTTCATGTTGACCCCCTGCGGGAATCGAACCCGCGACCTCATGCACAGTAGCCAAATGCGGTACCACTATGCTACGAGGCGGAGGCGATGGTAAGTAGTACTCAGTGCAAATTGTCTCGATTTGGGGAGTTTTATGTATCATATTTGGGTACCTAGTATCTACCGGTTGTAATATTTATATTTAAAATATATAAATTTCGCGTGAAGTTCATAAATTTAGTCTCAGCCATTTGTTGTCAATTGGTCAGTGACATAAGCCTTGAAAATGTCTACTAAAACATCCAGATTCCCTTGTCATAGTGTAGGTATATGTATTTTTGTATATGTATAATGTCTTCTAGGGTAGGTACCTACCTATATTATGTTAAGTTATCCATTTCAACTAAAAAAACAATCCTTCCCGGTCGGAATCCTCCATTATTTATTTGTCTTGAAAGATTTGGAAATAGTCATAATTATTTTTTTTTTGTTTATTATTTGACTCAACTTTTTCTCTTCCGGTCTTTTACAGAAGGGCCCCTAGTACTTACCTGCCATTAGATAATGATAGTACGTCATGTGTAGCCTTTTGGATCGTTGGATAATGCCTATAATCCACATAGCACGAATATCGATGTTTGCCAAAGATAATGGAAATATTGTAAAGTCTACACACCCCACCTTGTTCTAAATACCACTAATATTGTGTATGATATCAATCACTCTCATTTCTCATTGCTATTGTGTTTACCCATTTCATCGAATAACATCGAATTAACTCGAGGAAAGGGTCAGGTTAATTTAGCTGAAGCTTTTTTTACTAAATTCATGCACTAAGTCATCATCATCATCTGCGGCATGGTCCTGGCCGCCCGCCGCCAAGAAACTTCATTTGCTGTGTCAGAATTTCGACAATATGTCCCATCTTTTTAATGTAAAAATTGCATGACAAGGTTCTTCTTTAACCCATTTGCTCGATCACAGATCAGTACCGACTCGGTAATAAGCGACGTGATAACGATTTCTTACCCATGGATGTTTAACGTTTTCGCGATCACAATGAAACACGCGTTAAAAGTTATCGATCGGGATTATTAAACGAGCGCATACTAGTCGCGAGCCATTTCCCGAGATATATATCTTATTCGCACAAATCTTCATTCAATCTTTATTATAATTTAGCCGGTTTTCGGCAAGCCAATATTGAGAAAAGCAGTCGAAATAATAAAAAATCCGACAAGCGCGATGATTTGACGTTTGACATAAGGCCGCGATATATAGCTTAGTTCGGCTCCGCTCGGCTCCGCTCGGCTCAGATCGTCAATGCTCGCGGTATTAAACGTTATGTCATTGGGATCGCTCAAATCGTTAGCGTTAGCACGTGAATAGCACGCTTTTAACTACGTCGATAGTTATCTGTGCTTGAGCTACATATATATGTATAGGTACGCTCCTTGTAGAACATGTACAGTATCCACAAAATGTCTTCAAGCCACGCGTTCAGCCGCCATCAATAACATGTGGATTAAACCAGAAATGACGGAGGTAGATACTCAACGTTCAAAACAACAGACATTATTTGAAAGAAAATAGTATTTTTGTATTCTGAATACTATCTACTACGATAATACTATGCGATCTTTCAGGCGAATGTGTGCTAAGACTATGTATGATAGGTGTACAAAAAGCCGAAATTAGAGCAGAGTGCAAGGCTGAGATAAACATTATCGGCAAATTTAAGAAAGGGCTTTTACGATGGTTTGGTCATGTGGAGCGAATGAGTGATGATGAAAGAACGGCTAAAAGAAGTTTAAAATGCAAGTGTGCCTGGATGTAGAAGCCGAGGAAGGCCGAGAAAGACATGGCATGACCAAGTACGTCAAGTACTTGAAAGTG
This sequence comes from Micrasema minimum, assembly GCA_022494985.1. NCBI lineage: Eukaryota > Metazoa > Arthropoda > Insecta > Trichoptera > Brachycentridae > Micrasema > Micrasema minimum. The sequence goes on from JAGVSP010000781.1 coordinate 54,047, forward strand.
GTCATGTGAAAAGTCGGAATAATCGGCGTATGTGCATGAGAAGATGCAAAGGAAGTCTGTCAGGACAGAGTGGTATGGCGTTCTATCCTCTCTGCCTACACCTACGGGGAAATGGCGTGATGGTTAGTTAGTTAGTTAGTTATCTACTACTATTACTACTCTCCCTTATCTGCACCCAATGGTGGATAGGGCACTGTATTGATATACAAGTACAGTGAATCTTGATAATTTGTTACACGCGTAAGATGGCAGTCCAAGGTATCACACATGAAATATTTGTATGTGAAAAACACTTTCTCGTATTGTTTATTCAATGGTTACCCATGTAGAGTAATGTGTGTTGTACATAATATATTATGTAGTTTTGTACAATAGTATAGTAACTGGTAGCCAGTAACAGCAACACAATATAATTTCGTGTCTGGCGCCTTACAGGACTAACCCATCACGAGTCTAATTGCTTATTATAACAACCTGACTCAAACTGAACCTAACGCTGAATATGTATGAAGCTTGTCTTACATCTCACATGATCACCATACAACACCCACACAAACATTTCTCTTCAACTCACACCAAACCAAAACATTATCTTTTGTTAACAAAATGCTATTAAAAGTTATGAGACCAAATTTCACTATACGAGGGCTGTATGAAAAGTACCTACCTGGTCTCTGACGAGAATAAAAAAAATTCTGGTCGAGACCATCTACCTATTACAAAGCCTTATTTATATCAAATTTTTCACCATAAATCTATTTCTTGCGGGAAGATATCTCTAATGCGCACTTTATACAGTTTCTTGTGCAGCTTCTTGTTCAGAAAACTGTACCTACAGTCTGTACAGGCACGCTCAATATAAATATTTTTTAAGCGCGATCGTATGTTTGCACTCAGGAAATTGTTAATATAGATAATAATGTAAATATGTTTTTTGTTTTTTACGTTGTTAAAAGCATTCAATATATTATCAATATCTACTTTTACATAAAAAAAAAACGTTTACATAAAAAAAACATTAACTATCAGGTCAGCCAAGCGTCGCGCGTCGGGCCGAGCATTCAATATTCCATACAGTTTTAGCTTTATACGGGACAGTTTTCAAACTACACACGAAACTGTACAGTTTTCTGTCCCGTATAAAGTGGGCTTTATTTAGTGTCCGCCTCGTAGCGTAGTGGTAGCGCATTTGGCTACCGTGCTTGAGGTCGCGGGTTCGATTCCCGTAGGGGGTCAACATGAAATATTTATTTACACGATATTTTCATATTAATATCTTGGTGTCTTGATATCTTGATACCTTGGACTGGTACTAAAGCGTAGGACTGATCATCTTGCCTACATGTAAAAAAATGATCAAGATACACTGCACTTCGTGTACCAATGCAGTGCCCTATGCACCGTTGGGTGCGGATAAGGGAAGTAGTAGTAGTAGTTATTTAGAATATGTGCCCTGGATGCATGAAATAGATACTACCTTTTTTGTTCTGACGGTATATCCAGCGGGGAATTATACCAAAGAGGGCCCCGATTCCAAAAGGCCCAATCTCTATACCTGGGCACCTCATAGTGGGGTCCTATGGACCCGGACTATAGTACCCCTTTACATAGGTATATATCAATGTATTAAGTTTGGCCGGTTTTTATTCTCGATGCCATGCTTTGTGGCACCACGGCTGATGGCTGATGGCTGACAGCTCGTCGAATTGAATGGACGCCGAAGGGGTTCTTAGGTCTTTTACTTTTTTGGGCTCCAAGGTGTCAGAAATGGATTTGTAGTCTTTTATTGTCTCGCGTCCTCTTTGTTTCCTTACAAATTACATCACTTGTTTTGTTCCTTTGATAATAAATATTATTTTTATTTACTCCTAGAACGAATTTTAAAGGTTATGATAATGACAATAATTTTAATTTTTAGTTTAAAAAAATTACCGATTACACATTTCAGTAAAAGTATTTAATTACAAATCGGTGTTAAAATCATTTTGGCTATTATAGCAGCTATGTAGCTTACATATTATGTAGTATGATACATTTTAGTACCTACACACTTTCCAATCGATAGTCTTTGTTCTTTGCTTTGCTTTGGAGATTTATAATAATTGATCAAATGTATTTATTTGGTAATTGTACTCTGTGTTGTATTTTTCTATTTTATTGTTAGCATAGCCTGGCGGTCTTGTATAGACCGCCAGAGAATAGGCGCGCGCGCGGCAGCCGGTTGTACTGACGGTCGCTCGGATTTGGGATGGGGGCGTGGCCATAGAGCGCCGGCCCCCCACCCCAAATCGGCGATGCGCAGTGCGGCGGCGCGCGTGCATGCTTGTAGGGTATAAATAGGGTTACTTTCGCCTCAATAAATCAGTGTCTCTTTACGAGCTTTGAACGTACAACGTGTTTTCTTTACTCTCTCCCGCTACGCTGGAATCAGCGCTCTCTCTCCGGATCTTCGCTCTCGGTTCTGTTAGCCGACTGTCTTCGCTCTTTTATCTCCCTTTGGAGAGTCCTTTTCAGGACTACTAGAGTTGACTTATCAGTCGGTGCAGTGTGCGCTCCCACTTCCCTGCTCTGGGTCTTTTACCCTTTGAACAGTGGGAAGTTGGCTTCCTCTTTACGCCGGGAAGCCGCACTGGGTAACAGAGCCGCGGGTGACAGAGCCCGCTTAAAAATAACGTGGTAGCCCGTACGCTACATTTGGTCCTTCGCAGTCAACGGATCGTCGCCTGTGGCTCCAGTGATCATGCCGACGGAACGGTCACCCATCTCGACGCGCTCGGGATCTCGCACCGCCGGCAGGGAGCACCAGCAGCAGGATTCGGACGAGGAGACATCCGCATCGAGTCACGCCTCTCTTGCTACATTGAGACGGCGATCGGATCACCTTGCAGCGGAGAACGAGAGGCAGGCCGTCGACTTGGACGCCTGTGTTGAAGCATTAAGAGTCGTCAACGCCGCGGAACGCGACGAAGCCGCCACACGCCAGACATCCCGGAGGATGTCAGACGCGCCGGGCGCCGCCGATCGTCGGGCTGTTCCGTCCTTCTCTAGGGGAGGCACACTCACCAGTGCAACGCGCATCCGCGCATGGCACACACTCTAGACAGGGTCTAGAGAATAGTCCAGCTCCAGCTGCCGCCAGCCACGACGAGCATCGGCTACACAGGGACGGCAGAGATGCTGCCGCACCCACCGGATACTACGGGGAACACGCTGCACCGCCCGCCTCCTACAACGCGCCGGTGCAGGACGGATACGCCCGAGAGCCCCCGTCTTACAGCGCTACCTACGCCGGCAGAGATGCTGCCGCGCCTTCCGGGTACTACGCCAGGGACACCGCACCGCCTGCCGCCTACAACGCGCCGGTGCAGGACGGATACGCCCGAGGGCCCCCGTCCAACCGCGCTACCTACGCCGCGGACCCTTCCGCCGCGCCGACCGGCTACTACGAACCGGTGCGACACGGCGACTACAGAGGGCCCCCGTACCACAGTGCGACAGCCTACGACAGAGGCTACGCTCCGGCACCCACCGGTTACTATGAACCGGCACACTGGGGTGCCAGAGTACCCCCACACCACGACCTGGACGCCTACAGGACAGGAGTCACAGGCTACTACGAGCCTGATAGGCATCGGGAGGCCCGGAGGCCCCCGGTTGACGCCTATGCGGGCGCCGCTAGTAACTACGGCCCGGCTAGGGAATGGGACGCCAGGAGGCCCCCAATCCAGCCGGCCAACCCGCGCTATGAGAGCGACCCCGCTGCACACCCCCCGACGGACAACCACAGTGCACCGTCGAGGGCAGCAGCTACCCTTCCCAATGGGGAATGGCATCGGGAGGCCCGGAGGCCCCCGGTCGACGCCTCTGCAGGCGCCGCTAGCCACCATGGCCCGGCGAGGGAATGGGACGCCAGGAGGCCCCCAATCCAGCCGGCCAATCCAACGCGCTATGAGAGCGACCCCGCTGCACACCCCCCGACGGACAACCACAGTGCACCGTCGAGGGCAGCAGCTACCTTTCCCAATGGGGAATGGCATCGGGAGGCCCGGAGGCCCCCGGTTGACGCCTGTGCAGGCGCCACTGGCCACTACGGCCCGGCAAGGGAATGGGATGCCAGGAGGCCCCCAATCCAGCCGGCCAACACGACAACGCGCTATGATAGCGCACCCGCTGCACACCCCCCGACGGACAACTACAGCGCACCGTCGAGGGCAGCAGCTACCTTTCCTAATGGGGAAAGAGGCACCGCACCGCTGCACACGGCCGAGGGAGGCCCAGCACCGCTGCACACGGCCAACAGAGGCCCAGAACCGCGGCGTGCGGCCGAGATAGCCGCACCGCAGCACACATCGGAAGGAGGGCCCGCGCCACCGCGCTTGGTGGGCGCGGTGCAGCCTCCCTACGAGCAGGGTAGACATTCAGCGCCTGCGCATGCGCCATGGACGGCGTATGAGCGCCACGCATCGCGCGGCTGGTATGACCACAACTACCCTCCCGAGAACCTGCCTCCATACGGTGACCGCGGGCCAGCTTCAACATCAGTGCAGCCCAACCGATGCGTCGGGGCCGCACCAGAGCTGCCCGGTTTCAGCGGCCAGCCATTGGAGTGGCAGGACTTCAAGACCTCGTTCTACGAGTCATCAGAACGCTGGGGACTTGGCGACGCGGATAACATCGGGCGACTGCGCCGCGCGCTCACTGGACGCGCGCGCCACATTGTGTCGGGTCTCTTGCCGAACCCGCGCAACACCGCCGAGGTGATGAGGACATTGGAGTCCAACTTTGGCAGCCCAGAGCTACTCGTGAACCGAGCTCTGGACGAGGCCTACTCCCTTCCACACCTGGTGGAAGATACGTCTGTGGAAGCAGTGATGGACTTCGCGACAACGGTACGCAATGTAATCACTACCGTCGAAGACTTGGACCCCTGCTATCTGGCCAATCCGCAGATCGTGAACGTGCTGGTTGCCAAGCTTCCCAATTATTTAAAATGGGATTGGATCCGGCACTACACTAAGATGACGAAGGCCACCGTACACGACCTGGCTGCATGGCTCGACTTCTTGGCTATAAGAGTCGGACTCTCCGGCGCCCTCAACACCTTAGCGCCCAAAGCCAAGAAGAAGGAGCTTCCGCCGCCGAAGCAACAGAAGCGAGCACCAGAGAGGCATGTTCTGCTGACCTACAATCAGCAGAAGTGCGCGCATTGTTCGGCACCGGGACACCGCCTGTCTACCTGCCGGAAGTTTACCCAGCAGAAGGCCGTGGAGGAGCGTTGGCTCTTTGTCCGCGCCAACCCCGTCTGCTTCCAGTGTTTGGAGCCGGGGCACAGAGTAGAGCAGTGCAAGGAGCCCAAGTGCGAGCAGTGCCACGGGCCACACCACCAAGCACTGCATCGACCCAGCGAGGAGGCCGTCGACAGCCGAGATGCGAGTGAGCATGTGATGCTCACGCAGGCTCGGGCTGCGGAGGTGCCGATCACATTCAAAGTGATCCCCGTTACCCTGAGGGGCCCCGCGGGGTCAATCAACACACACGCCTTCTTGGACGACGGATCGTCAGTGACTCTTCTGGAGGAGAGCCTCGCCAAGAAGATTGGAGCCCCGGGAGCCACACACGATATGGACATCGTCGGCGTCTGCGGGAACTCCGGACCGATACGCTCGCGACAAGTGTCGGTCACTCTTGTGAATGGGGACGCTGAGTTCCCCATTACGGCCTACACCATCAAGGCCATGAATCTGCCTCACCGCAACAGGCAGAGTACGGCGACTCACGGACCGGGCGTGGGACCCCGCATGCTGATCGGGCTCGACAACGCGGCGATGATCTCGCCCATCGGAGCAGCAGTACAGCGGGACGACGGTCTGATAGAGATCAAAACCGCCCTGGGCGCGGTTATGTATGGAGGCGCCGTACACCCCAACGTCCACCTAGACAGGAAGGAGGACGACGCGGACCTCGAACAGTTGGTTCGAGGAACTTTCGAGGTGGACTCACATGGAGTCGCCGCCGTCGAAAGCACCCGCACAGTGGACACCCGAGCGCTTGGTCTACTGAGCAGCACGACGAGGCAGCTCCCATCCGGCCGGTGGGAAACCGGGTTATTGTGGGCGAAGGATAACGACATCCTTCCCGATAACCGGCAAGCTGCCGCCAACCGCCTGTGCTCACTAGAAAGGAAGCTGTCTAAGGACCCACTACTGGCAGCAGCATACCGGATGAAGATAGATGACTACATCCGCCAGGGATACGCCGAGGAACTCACGGCTGAGGACCTCGCTATTCCCCACCCCCGAACGTGGTACCTGCCCAACTTTAGGGGCACTAACCACAACAAGCCCGAAAAGCTGGGGGTGATTTTCGACGCTGCTGCCAAATGCCGAGGGGCGTCACGCAACGACCCCCTCTCTTCCCTGCTGGGAAACCTCGTCTGCTTCAGAGAAGGACGAGTGGCGATAGTCGCAGGCATTCGCGAGATGTTCCTGCGCATCGCCGAAGAAGGTACGCACGCCCAACGCTTCCTGTGGCGGATAGACCACGGGAAGGAACCAGCGACGTACGCGTACGCAAGGCCTCTCTTCATACCGAGAATGGAGCTGCAAGCCGGCCACATCCACGCCGAGGCTGGAACGCGCTACGATTGTGCTCACGAGGAAACGCCGGCCTTACAACCCGGCGCTGACGCCGTGAACAAGAAGCTCGCGCTAGCTTCCGCTAGCGCCACCGATTACGGACGCCACGTTAGGCGTCAGCTGCATGACCGAGGTCATGCTGTAGGACAAATTTGCCAATCTCAGGCCGAGATTGAATCGTCCGACAACGAAACGCGCTACGATTGTGCTCACGAGGAAACGCCGGCCTTACAACCCGGCGCTGACGCCTTGGACAAGAAGCTTGCGCTAGCTTCCGCTAGCGCCACCGATTACGGACGCCACGTTAGGCGTCAGCTGCATGACCGAGGTCGTGCTGTAGGACAAATTTGCCAATCTCAGGCCGAGATTGAATCGTCCGACAACGGAACGCACTGCGATGCGCCGGCCTTACAACCCGGTGCAATCGCCGTGTATAGGGAGCCCGTGCTAGCGGCCGCTAGCGCCTTAGACAAGACGCCCACAACAGCGCCGCGACGGGCGAGATCGAACGGGGGGAGTACCTCCCGCGGGCCTGCTGCCTGTAGGACGCCACCCCCACCAAGAACGATGGCATCTTCAAGGATGGAAACGCACATCACAACGAGGCCAGAGGACGAGGCTCCCCTGACCACAATCCACTTTCTGCTGGGAACCGCCGGCAACTACCCTACCCTGGCCCACTACGACATGCCAGACGAAAAGCCTGCCTCCGGTGCCAATGGAGAAACAGGTGGCGGACACGTTCTGGGGGAAATGGCTGCGGAAGTACCTGCCGTCGCTGGCCCAGCGGAGAAAATGGCGCGAACCGGCGCCACCTATTCGCATCGGGGACCTGGCCGTCGTCGTCGACCCCGCGCTACCATGGAACTGCTGGCGCGGAAACTGCCGCGGGCGGGCAAGTCCGCGTGGTGACGATCAAGACGGCGACCGGAGTCTACACCAGGCCCGCCGTGAAGATTGCTGTGCTGCTGCCACCCGAGGGACCACCCGCCGAGTAACGTCCTGCGAAGATCTCTGTGCAGGCAAGCTGCACGGGGGGAGTGTGCAGGACAACTCGGCCAATAGCGCCCTTAATCGGTCCTAAAAAGGACCTTTTGTGAATATATTGTCTGTAAATAAAGATGTTTAATTTCCTAATCTTGCAGCCCTAGAAAGGGCTGCCGAGTTGTATGAAACTCATATGTAAAATGTATTTATTTGGTAATTGTACTCTGTGTTGTGTTTTTTTCTATTTTATTGTTAGCATAGCCTGGCGGTCTTGTATAGACCGCCAGAGAATAGGCGCGCGCGCGGCAGCCGGTTGTACTGACGGTCGCTCGGATTTGGGATGGGGGCGTGGCCATAGAGCGCCGGCCCCCCACCCCAAATCGGCGATGCGCAGTGGCGGCGGCGCGCGTGCATGCTTGTAGGGTATAAATAGGGTTACTTTCGCCTCAATAAATCAGTGTCTCTTTACGAGCTTTGAACGAACAACGTGTTTTCTTTACTCTCTCCCGCTACGCTGGAATCAGCGCTCTCTCTCCGGATCTTCGCTCTCGTTCTGTTAGCCGACTGTCTTCGCTCTTTTATCTCCCTTTGGAGAGTCCTTTTCAGGACTATTAGAGTTGACTTATCAGTCGGTGCAGTGTGCGCTCCCACTTCCCTGCTCTGGGTCTTTTACCCTTTGAACAGTGGGAAGTTGGCTTCCTCTTTACGCCGGGAAGCCTACAATGATATTTTACTTCGTGACAGCTATTTCGCCTTTTTAGGTCAATTTTGAAAGTAGACTGAATGCTGATGAAATGCGATCTCTCAGACGAATGTGTGGTTAGACTATAGATGATAGGTGTACAAATGTCGAAATTAGAGCAGAAAGCAAGTCTGAGATAAGCATTATCGACAAAATTAAGAAAGGGCTTTTACGATGGTTTGGTCATGTGGAGCGAGTTAGAACGGCTAAAAGAAGTTTAAATGCAAGTGTGCCTGGATGTAGAAGCCGCGGAAGGCCGAGAAAGACATGGCATGACCAAGTACGTCAAGTACTTGAAAGTGGTCATGTGAAAAGTCGGAATAATCGGCGTATGTGCATGAGAAGATGTATGAATGTAGAGGAAGCAAAGGAAGTCTGTCAGGACAGAGTGGTATGGCGTTCTATTCTCTCTGCCTACCCCTTCGGGGAAATGGCGTGATGGTTAGTTAGTTAGTTAGGTCAATTTTTATGTTGGACAATGCCCTGACAAGACGAAACAAATCTGTTGTAAATTAATAAATACAGCTGACTTCTTGAAATATATCAAGATTTTTTGTAAAATATGAATTTTTAACGCTTGAAAAAACTGAGTACTTTATCAAGTCCACAGATTCCCTTTATCACCCAGTTTAATAATCTTATATCAGTGGGAAGGTGGTTCAAGTTTACGGTGTTGTTTTTTTATTACTCTTAGGTAAGTGCTCGGGAGGTAACGACGAGGAATCGCTATGGTTCTGGGGGGGGGTGTTAGGGTGGAACGAGTGTCGGGAGCGTTAAACTAGTTTGGTTGTTATCTCAAGTGTACAAAACATAAGCTATAAGTGTGAATACAGCCAGTGTTAGTTAGCTTATGAATGATTTAAATTATGTTTATGTTATTTATAATTTTTTATGTTTCTTCGCAATCTAACATTGAAATTCAATCTTGGCCAAACCCTACAATTTTATGATCAGCGCCTTTTACACTTCGGTGTTGACAAGTTGGAAGTTCGGAGAAAAATTGCGGACTTAATGTTTCTTCATAATATAATACATATCAAAGTTGAAAAATATAACTTTGAATATTTCAAGTCGGCGGTTGAGATCAAATAAAACATTTTTGTCCCAACTTTTAACAATAAAATGGCGCACTTTAATTTCTACAATGACATAGAAAAACATTTAAATATTGATGTATTTAATGATAGATGTGGTGAATTCAAGAGGAACTTGAAATCTTGTTTATAACCTCTGATTGAACATATTTATGCAAAGTACTTAAAGCTTTTTTAAACCTGTAAATTGTATACAAGTATTGTAATGCTGTGTAATTTTGTAATTGATGTGCAATAAAACCACGTATGTAATTATTTTAATAATATATAAAATGATAGATATTGTCACATTGTAGAGTTACCTGTAATTAAATAAATAAATGTGTTTTTAGCGTTTTGGTTATAGTTTATATTTTCAACAGATTTAGACATTTAAAACAGCCTTAAAAGCGGGTTTCTTTTCTAGTATGTCACTCCGTACTTTAATTTGTCACCATATTCCGCGCGATCCACTCCGTTACCAGCGCTATGAGTGCGTGGGAGTGCGCTCATGATCCGCGCTAATAAATTTTATTATTTATACTTGTACACGCGCCACATGTATGTATATAAATATATGTACAGTGTACCGGGTGGCGGATCAATTGTAATAAAGTTACTGTCATGTGATCATCTCATGTTGTTTACTCCGAGACTACAGGGAGTTTGGTAAATTTGTACCTAAATTTTAAATTAATTTTGTCAATATTTTTTTTAAACCTGCGTAATTTGTCGGACTTTTTTTTCTGATACTTCTTTGTTTTATAAACAACATTTTGGGAGTGTCCAAGCACATTTGCAAATGTAATGACATGTCATAAGCCCTGTAAACGCCTAGATATCCATATTCCCTTCAAAACTTCTCGTCTTTGTTGAGATGTCAATTGTCTCTCAGAGTTTTATACTTGAATGGCGGGCGGGTTGTAAAGTAATAATTCAATAATAGATTATCAATAAAGTGAATACAGTGAAAGCCCCACCCTTTCCTTAGACCTTTTTAAAGACTATTGAGTCTTTTTTCAGTCCAGCACAACTCAATTTTTTAAAGCTAATCCGCGATATTTAATACATTCATTTAAAACTGGAAAAATCTGAAGAAAAGAAGGTTATATACGCGACCAAATGCTTTCATTGTCCCTATCACCGTCTCGGCTGTACGGTTATCATAAACACATTCACCCCAACATGGTCGAGGAGGTGCCCAAAATTTACAGTGATAGGGATATTGGTTATTGTTGTGGCGGAAGAAATGACGTCACGCGGGCGACGCGAGACGAACGAACGAGCCGAGCGGCCCCGAACACGCTCGGACAACATCGAGAGATATTTTGACCTTCTGCGTGACAAGACGTCGTTTTGCTGAGCATTTCTTGCCGCCAAATTGTGGCAAACTCAAAAGATTCACTTTTCTTTTCCATCATTCATTTTTAATCGTAGTTTAATTAGTTAAGTTCCTTGCATTTTCATTGTATTAGCTTCTTAATTCTGTGTAATAAATGTGTACTGTAAAACTGTAAAAAAAAAGTATCTTTCATTACTCTCTTTCTGGGCACCCACCTAAAACCATAACCACCAGGGTAACAAATCCCGGTGGTCCACATTGGTGACTAAATGAGGAAATCCACTGCTACCCGGAATTGAATTTTAAAAATGCTTTCGTGTAGACGCGAATATTTAAAAATTTTGAAGTGGGATGAAATATCCCAAAAACGCACGCAAAAATTAAAAAAAAATGTTGAAAATAGCATTCATTTCAAAATCTCAAACAATGACGTCACTCCTTGTATCTAAGTGTAGTGTTTCCGGTTTCGTTTTTTTAAACCCCCGTAGCCGCGTTCCATGGCATTTTAATATGGAATACAATCTACATACAAGCTTCTATTGCAAAAAAGATGGCCGCCATTCAGTCTACCTAGAACAGCTGTTAACAGTATATGACAGTTGAGTCGACGGTATATTTTATCTGTGCTTCCCGCGTCAGTTTGCATAGATTTTTGACAGTTTTGTTACTGGCTGGAGAAATACCATGGCCTTAAACAACCCGTTTTATGACGTCACTCCTGCAAAAATGACGCAGTTAGTACATAGTTGGTATTTAGCGCGGTATTTGAAATGTGCAACTTTAAAAAATCGTATCTTCATCAATAACTTATAAAAAAATATTAAATATATATTTTTTGTTTAGTTAAATAGTAAGTTTATAGAAAAAAATTACTTTAGAAAACCGTGGATTCCCTCATTGTTCTACCGAAGAAATGAATAGTTCAAAATCTATAATAAGTATGCAAACGCAAAATAAAGAAAATTATAATATTATTAAAGCACTTCGCGGTCGCCTTGTACACCGGCATCGTATTCGATAAAAAAATCATTTACAAAATGTGTCACTCTCTTTCCTCATCAACATCATACAAAATGAAGTTTACCAGCGTATAAACACAAATCCGATCAATCAGGTCTGGCGCGTTTATTCAATTTCCGCGACGTCCATTATTTTTCGGCCTTGTTGGGCCTTGTGGGAGGGTTAGGGGGAGGGGGTGGGGCTCCTGCGGGGTGGAGTGGGGGTAGGTAACGAAACCCCTGTGATAAGAGCTGGATTCAGAGGTTATTTTTGTCACTGTTACATTTTTGTATCTGCTCGTTACTGTTAACGTTTACAAGTCACCGGAAGAAGTCGAGATAGATGACAAAACCCTTCGAACAAGAATTTCAGAGAAGTGACATTCCATACTTGAAAAATACTACCGTGTCTGAGGTGTCTAGTTACCCACTACGTCACTCCCTACGTTGTCAATAGGCATCTACGTTATCACTAGACATCTACGACACACGTTTCGTGTATTGTAAGTGCTGGAGTATTTAGACGGCGGAATTTGATAATAAGTGGTGTTATGAAATTAACCCTAGGAAGCGTATATTTTTAGAAAATTTGTATGGAATCGCCCCTTCTAGTGAATTCTTGTTCGCAAACAAAACCTCTTTATTTGATTCTCTACCTTTGTCAAAATATGAAATATGATTTCACCGCCAGACTTTGAATGGATCGTGGATTTAATCGCCCGCGATTCGATGAACCGCAAATCATTTGATGTATATTTAATTAGATGCGGTGCTGAATTTAGGCCGCTGTTATTTTACGGTTAAAAATTTCATTCAATCTGTTATTTTCATAAAATGCTTTATTTATATTGCTCTATGAAAAATAAAAAATTGGTCAATTTTCTCTTTTTTTTCAGTCAAGTCTTGAGTGCTTAAGTCCTTTTCCATTTTCATTTTTAAAAAGTGAGTTTGAGATATTAACAAACTCAAAGAAACTCACAACAAATTTTCACTTTCTTGTGTACAAAAAGTGAAACTTGTCGCAAGAAAAAAAACTATCAAATATATTGAATTTCAAAATAAAATATAGAAAGTTATGGATCAAAATATCGATAAAATTTATCGAGTCATTCAGGATCGCGCCCCGGAATGTAGGCAGTGTAGGCACGTAGGGCTGAGTGAGCATCTATGTTTTGGGTAATTTCTCACCTCGGGCGATATACAGAATGTAAAAGTGAGATAAATAATAAAAATTGGGCTCATTACAGTCGGGCCCGCCACTGGGAGCTAATACACCGATCTTCTTTTAGGGGGTGGGGGGAGGGGGGGTCGTGAAAGCCAGTGCCGGCGTAGGGACTTTTTACCAAATAAAAAATATATAAAAAGGTATGTTATTTTAATACCGTTGATTGTATTATATTACTTTTTAATCATAATGTACACATAAAAAAGGTAAGTGTATTATCTGAATATGTATGAGGCAGAGGTAAATATCGCGACGACGAAATTGTCGTCATTCAAAATCTAAGATATACTATAAAATAATAATCAATATTGTGATGTAATAAAACCGTTCAAAACCGAAATTAATCTCTCAAAATTATTACAATTATATTTTTATTTATGTCATAATACCTACTTGACATTTTATCTTTAGTTTTTCTGAGAAAAATATTCCTTTTTTTATGTCTACTCTACTTGTTTAATTACTGAGTATTCTTAATGACTTTATTGTACGCTCCAAAATTCAGCTTAGAAAAATATTCCTAAAAAATTAAAAAATTTTTTAAGGTATTTATTTATTTTATTGTTTTATTTTTATTTAACCACCTCAACTAAACAGGGCCAGGAGGCCCAATTACAGAGTTATAAAACAACGTCACAAACGCAGAACCCAGGCATGAGAAAAATAACTTTTTTTTTTTGTGTTCTAACCACCGGGAATCGAACCCGGAACCTCTAGTCGTATCGTGAGTCCAGCGTCTTAGCCATTACGCTACGGAGGCCGCCAGTTGAATAATAATTCACTGTGAAGTGTTACAATGCGAATTAAATCAATATTTCCTGAAAGACTTATTTGAATTTGTGCCTTTTTTTATCCATACATCTACCTAAATCAATATTTTTTGTGAAATTGCCCGTAACCACAGTACGCCCCTGGGATTTACAAGAGGTAGAAATAAGTTGCGAGTGGGGGAAAGTGGGGGCGATTTTACCATATCAACTTAAGAAAATAAATCGACGCCAATGCTAAAAACACCCCTTCCGTAAAAACGGCTCTAACTTATAAAAAACTTCAAATTCCGGATATCTGTATTTTAAGTTTCCAGATGATCTTTATTTTTACGATGAAATTTGTTTTTTGGGTAGGGTGGATGATATAGCTATTGGACACTTTAGAAAAATATTTTACAAAACAAAGTATTAGTGGAACTTTATTAACTAAATTTTTTTTTTTTGGGAGAAATTTAATGGCCTTTTATAAATCAATCGAATTTAGTAAAAGACTTATACAATTTAAAATATTAATTTTTTAAAAAGCGTGTAATTTACAGTAATTGGACACATTGTCATTTTCTCTTTAAGTATAGGCTATTTCTTAATTTATCAAAGAAATATTGACAAATACTGATAGATTCGTAACTTCTACGTAGTTTATGCACGGTCCAAAGCTTATTGGGCACATAAGAAAAATATTTTTAAAAAACAAAGTATTATTGGAACTTTATTAAAAAAAATTTTTTTTTTGGGAGAAATTTAATGGCCTTTTATCAAAACAATCGAATTTAGTAAAATACTTTTATTCAAGGTACAAGGTATAAGGTCTTGTATTCAATTTATAATTGTATTCAATTTATAATATGAATTTTTTAAAAAGCGTGTAAATAACAGTAATTGGACACATTTTTTATTTTCTCTTTCGGTATAGGCTATTTCTTAATTTAACAAAGAAATATTGACAAAATATTGATAGATTCAAGACTTCTACGTAGTTTATACACGGTCCAAAGCTTGAAAAAGTTCTGAATTTCTGAAGTTCTGAAAGGAAATTTTTCCCAGTGAGATGTTTTTTCGCAAGATTCGCTGTTAAATAAAATGTCAATTCAAATATTTTCCATTGAAATAAAACAAAAGTATGAATGCATTTACTTAAATAAAGAACTCACTAAAAAAAGAACATATTTCTGGTACAAGTAAATTCTTTTGAGTAGGCTCATTTTTGAAAATCTCATTTAAAGTGTCTAATTATTATAGCATGTTCAATTACTATAGCACCCACCCTATTTTATTTCATTTTAAAAAAACACAGTCATACCTAGTAACACTTTACACAATATATAAAAACACACAAACAAAATAGGTAATATTATATTTTTATATATTGTAATATTGTTGATTTACAAATTAAATAACACAAACGTATAACGGTTCTCATAGTTTTGTAAAATACACATCTATAAATAATAGCCATTTATTTTTAAAGCCAAATTCATGATTATCCGGCCGAGCATTCATAGTCAAATCAGGTTCGCGCTCCATTGTTCCTATGTAAACTGCTGGTGAAACTACTTAAACCAAGTTTTCTATCTCTACATTTTTCAAAACTTTTTACCAGTATCTTTAACTTTTTTGTAATCCATCTTCGCCGGGTTGAGACGGTATAAATCGTAAGATGCAAGACGGTTTCGCTGGTTTAGTGTCTCTGTCAGTTCTATCACCATTCACCATCTCCAACGATCCTTCTTCGACTCCCTACAATCTCGTATTGATTCCTCGTTGACACTTTACTGGAAGATGGTTTCAGAAAAGGATCAAACTGAGAAATTGATGAATCATTGAGTGAGAGTATTTTGATTTTTTTTTTTTATTAAAATGTATACTAATATTATTTTTACTTTATTCACTATCGAGAGGCGTAGGTACTAATATTGAGCAATGCCACTGTTTTAAAAATTTTTTTTCTATTAGCGTGCTATTTAACTAAGCAAAAAAAAGTTTTTTTTTTTGTGTGTTCTTAATGAAGATACGATTTTTTAAAGTTGCACATTTCAAATACCGCGCCAAATACTACTATGTACTAAGTGCGTCATTTTTGCAGGAGTGACGTCATAAAAACGAGTGGCTAACTAAAAAACTGTCAAAATTCTATGCAAACTGACGATGGACGGACGACCGGAGCACAGATAATATACCGTCAACTCAACTGTCAATATACTGTTAACAGCTGTTCTAGGGAGACTGAATGGCGGCCATCTTTCTTGTTTTGCGATAGAAGATTGTATTCCATATTAAAATGCCATGGAACGCGGTCCACTTTCTTGAAATGTGGCCACGGGGGCTTAAAAACGGAAACCGGAAACACTACACTAAAATACAAGGAGTGACGTCATTGTTTAAGATTTTGAAATGAATGGTATTTTCAACATTTTTTATTTATTTTTGCCTGCGTTTTTGGGATATTTCATCCCACTTCAAAATTTTTAAATACCTATTCGCGTCTACACGAAAGCATTTTTAAAATTCAATTCCGGGTAGCAGTGGATTTTCTCATTGCGATAAGCATTCGTTTAAATCTCGGCATATGTATCCAATCGTTTAGCTCAGTGGATAGAGATGCTGACCGGTGATCAGAAGGACCTAGGTTCAAATCCTGGTATTCAGTATGCAATTCATCCGACAAGGCACGCATGCTGCATGGCGGATTACAGGGGCGTCTACTGTCTTTGTTTTTATTAAAAATGTTTGACAATTGACAGCCATGTTAAGTGCCCCGTCGTTTACTCTCTGCAAGAAAAACTGACGTTTCTCGCTCATGTTTTATTCCATCACCCACTTATATACCCCTTCCTCCCTCCCCGTTTTCTCTCCTACACCCCCCCACGTCACGTCCCGTCACCGGCCGCCTATGAAATTGATTTGGACAAGCCGAAACTCCGCAGCCTCTTCTCCTCGGTCTCCACTTAACCCCGAAATGGAAAACGTCGGACCGAGTAGACGGGTTTTATTATTGACAGGCATTGAATAAAAAATGCGGGGGGGAGATGGCACAAGCTGGTGAATAAAGGTACTTTTTTTTTTGTAAATTCCATTTTTTTTGTTCCGCAGCCCACTTATTGTTTAAAAAAATCCTTTAAATCACACCAGAAATAAAAACAAGCAGTGTACATGTTTGTATCATTGATATAAATAATAACAAAACTGTATCTAAGAGCCAAAAACATACATCTTAAAAAAAATCGTAGTTTTTCAGAAAATGCATTTTAGTGATTTTTAGTCGCAGTTTGCTGAATTTCTCCAATTTATTTTGTTTTGATTTTGTTATGAAAAATAAGTACTCCTACTGTTTGTGTTGGGAGAATTTCAGCAATTCTTGGATAATTTGTTAAGCAAATATTCGTATGAAATAATTTCATTTTTTTTTTGTATTCTACTGTTTTGATGTATGCAGAGGAACTTGCACTCACGAACGTGGCAAAATAGGAATATTAAAAATTGTTCAAAAATACTACCTAGCTGTTTTCATCTTGTGTAAATGATTATTTATTCAACGAAAAAAACCACTTCGTTCTAAAATTGAATCTTGAACCTAGAGTCATTCTGCGTCCGCAATTTCCTGCTAATAATTTTCGATTAGGAGTAGTAAGGTTGTTTTTTTTTCTACGCTCGCGTAATTCCCATCTATATCTGTCAATTCGATTTTCAAATTATTCTATTTTGATTGGTGAAGATACTTAAAACTATCAAATTTTTCCACCAAATTTGCATTTGGTAGGCAAATTTACCAAACCATCTTTTGATCCAATATCAACAAAGAAAGCACAACATTTTCTTTACACATTAAGAGTTAAGAGGTTTTCCCAGTGTAACACGTTGTTACATCACTGTTTCCAAGGGAGCTTTTTACCACCGACCTTAAAGGGTTAAGAGACGTAGCGAAGCTAGAAAAAAAAGCGTCATGCCTTATACTTATGCATGATGTAAACAATACTCGATGTACAGCGGAAAACCAGTGAATCTACGTCATATTTGGAGTCGATTTTGCAGTTTTTTTTTAAATTTGACTCATAGTTGACGAAGTTGATTTTTTTTTTTGAGAATTTTTTGCAGATGGTAATCAAATATAATTTAATTAGTCAAATGAATAGTATCCATAAATAAAACAAAATAAAAATCGCATTAAAATAAGAATTTGTGTAATTTTACTCAATCTGAGGTAACTAATAAAAGCTTTAATGAGAAGGAAAACAATCTTTTTTCAAGCTCAGATTAAAAAGTCATATTACACATTCGACTCCAAATATGATGTAGATTCACCAGTTTTCGGGTTGTACTACGAGTTTTGTTACTCCATGTATGTATAAATTGTGACCAAGTTAGCGGCGCAAACAATTTTTTTCTTGATTAATCCTTCACTCTTACGTCATGACCCAGCTATGATCACCCGGCCCGTCGATAAAACATCCAGTTTATTCCGAGTGCCCCCGACATGCGAGGAGCGGGAACACGAACCGCGCCGGGTAACTTTATACCGCCTGTGATTTTATCGTCGCCCCAACAAAAAAGTACAAATTAAATACCGATTGAATTAATATTGTCGTGCCGTGCGCCGTGTTTAACACGAGGCCGGTACAAGACGGTTCATTCACCGCCGCACAGTGGTCCAAACACCTCGAGCACATTGTCACGAAGCAAGTGGGTAACACTAAACATTTTACCAAATCTAACCACCTGTTAATCACAAAGCCTTTTCTGTACAATAATGTGACAGAAAAGATGTCTCCATAAATCGTACTTAGTTACGGATTCAAAATAATGGAAAGCCATACAATGGTCTTAGTAAACAGACCACGTGGAAAATGAATGCTAATTTGTATAAATAAAATAACAAATGAAAAAAAAATAGTGTCCTTATTGTTAATTTTGATTAGATTAAATTCAGCGTCGACAGTGAATTTGTGTTTATAATATCTCCTTATTATCATTATAGAACCTCCTTGCCCCGAAGAATGGGACGTTATGATAAATAAGTTTTTTTCTTTTATTTTTATATAAAATATGCTATTTAACGAAGATATAAATAAAAAAAATATATGTGGGAAATTATTTTTATAAAAGGCGTTACTTTTAATGCGTCTACGTCACGAATTTTCCTTAACAAATCGTGCGTTTGAATAAAAAAAAAGTAGAATAAATCATTTACATTAATTGTTTAAATGTGATCTCTTCATTATTTGCAACAGGTTTTAGGCATGAGTAAAGTATTCAACAATTTACTTTTTTTTAACCATCAAATTAAAGCAATAAAAAAGTTTTGCAATAATAATTTTGTCAAATAAACTTTTTTCGGATGGTTCACTGTGCGGCCTTTAGAATATCAATAGCCGTATGCATCATACAGAATGCATGAAGTTTATTATGTCTTATGTATGGACAAAGTATTATTATCTTATTGTGTTCATCGCTTATTCTAAAGACGTGAAACCATCGCGGTCAGCGCCTTGGTATTTAAGATGCATTTTTTTACTTCACATTTTTTATCCATACTATTTTGTCGTCATAAGAAAGAGCCCCGCAAATAACAAAAACAGAAAAAAAAAATTATGTAAAAAAATTATCAAGACACACTGCATTTGGTGTACCAATGCTTTTACGATGGTTTGGTCGTGTGGAGCGAAAGAGTGATGAAAGAACGGCTAAAAGAAGTTATAATGCAAGTGTGCCTGGATGTAGAGGCTGAGGAAGGCCGGGAAAGACATAACATGATCAAGTGACATGATTACAAACGAAATTGATTCCAATAATTTTGCATTCGTCTGGACGAAGGGGGGGAAAATCCTGGTAAAAAAAAAAAGTGGATAACTCTGAAGTAAATTACATAAACTGTGAACATGACATTACCAACCTTTTTAAAAATTGTAATTTAAAGACCTAAATATAAGAAATCTACTGATAACCATATTATGGTTAGGGGAATCTTTTTTCAATTTGTATTTTTAAATTGATGTAAATAATTAACGCCATTTTGTGGCATCTAACTGAACTGAAGTACAAGTACTTGAAAGTGGAAGGTGAAAGGCGTGTGTGCATGGGAAGATGTATGGATGTAGAGGAAGCGAAGGAAGGGTGTCATGACTGAGTGGTATGGAGTTTTATCGTCTCTGCAGGCTCATAGCGCGATGGTTAGTTGTTAGTTAGTTAGTTATTTGTAGAGCCCACTGAGCGTTAATATCAATAAAATAAATAAATCGTCATTTACGCGACTCTTTCTTATGCCAGTGATATTGGCGCCCAACGTGTGATGCTGATACAATCTCAGTATCGATTTCACCTCTCTGAAGTATCGACTGAAACTCGTTTTTATTCCGTATTTGATTTTGATCATTTTTTTTATTTATTCACTTGTAAATAAATAAAAATAATTGTTTTTATATCATATCTGTCATATTCCGTTCCGTTATTCACACAACGGAGCTTACAACCAGTTTGGATCTAATATGTTGGGACAGCGAGGCGTGCGTACACGAGAAGTTGCATGGATGTGGAGGAATCGAAGCATGTGTGGAATAATGGAATGCTGTTTTGTCTTCTTTTTTTTTTTTTTGAAATTTATTTTTCAAAAGAAAATTTTTTGTTTACAAAGAAATACAATGAAAACACGTACATAAGAAAAAATAAACAAAAATCCCACCAAGGCATAGCCTGTTTGTGGGTATACTGTGAAAGTCAATGAATGTCTTATGTTAAAATCAAAAAACGATTTTTTTGGTTCTACGTGATTTTATTATCAAGTTAGTGACAATTGTTTCGCCTTGTAAGGAAATTATCAAATGCCCTTACAAGGCGAAACAATTGTCACTAACTTGATAATAAAATCACGTAAAACCCAAAAAAAACGTTTTTTTGATTTTACATAAGATATCATGGAGTTCTACAAAATAAATGCCATATCAATCAATCAAGTCAATGAATGTGTTCACACTCTTTCCAGCAGTATGCACGAGGCAAAGAGAAAAAAAGGTAATTTAAAAAAATACAACTTATTGATGTATTTATACCAGAAAAAGAAGAGGGGAAATAATTATAATACAAAAAATAATAAATAACGTAGATTATGTTATTGTTATGGTCTTTATAGTAAGAATGATTTTACCTTTACACTATGAATCCAACTTTGTGTTAATTTTTTAAAAGATGGATCATTTGGAAAATTTGACAATGCCATTTTATTGTCAGTCAAAAAATAATTAATTTAAACGGGGGCAAGAAAATGTGCATGTCTCTGAGCAAGTTGTGATTTACAATGTGGTATTTCTAGCACTCGGATTCTTATTTGACTAGACCTAAAAATAAATATACATGAAACGACACAGAAAATGCAAAAATAATTGTCTTGCATATTTTCAAATCCATAATTATCTATTCATTATTCGTTCGTCCGCCTCGTAGCATAGTGGTAGCGCGTTTGGCTGCCGTGCATGAGGTTGAGGGTTCGATTCCCGTAGGGAGTCAACATGAAATATTTGATAGCTTGGAGAGGCAATTCATATTCTCCATATATCCCTATATGGAATAACGATTCTTTATTATTTTTTCCTACCTCTATCCTTTCCCTTCTCGTCTTTCCATTTCCCGTGGTCAAATTAGAATATTATCATTAGTTCTTCTTTTCTTATTTTTTTAAAACATATTTTTTATTTACAGGGGAAAGGTTCAAAAAAAGGTTTAACGTGTTTATTCTTGTTTCTAGGTCATGTTTTATAAAATCTCACGTTTCCATTTAAATCCTTTGTCATAATTTCTATCTTCTGTCGGTTCAGTTGAGAATTGCACTGGAAAAACTTTCCGAGCGGAAATAATTCGATTAAAAAATATCTGCACTTGCCAAATATTTGATCTTAAAATAATAATTCGGGTCCACTGCGCCATTTTTCACACCATCCCACCGATTGCCATTTTCTCTTGCCAACTTCGGCTCTGCAACGCTTTTACATCTTATTTTTCAATATCACATACATAAAATATTTACGATCTCCTCCAATTTATTTTCATAACCGTTTTCTTACAGCTTACAGCATTGTACATCAACGTTGTTTTCGTAAAACCACTCTTTTCGCAACGAAATATTTTAACATAATAGTTACGTGTTACCTTTTTAGAGAAAAAAAAAATAATCAAGGGGCTTATATTTTACTTGAATAATTAGAAATAACTGTGCTAGAAACTAGAAAGTAAGAAACGATACGTGGTTCACTTGAATCTAAATCTACAGGGTGTGACAAAACTCGATGTACAACCCAAAAGCTGGTGAATCTACATCGTATTTGGAGACGATTGTGTAATAAGACTTTTTAATCTAAGGTTAAAAAATTTTTTTTTTTTCTTCTCACAAAAGTTTTCAGAAGTATGGCAGATTAAGTAAAATTGCTCAAATTCTTATTAAAACGGGTTTTTAAAATTTGTTTTCTTTGTGGGTAGTATTAATTTGACTAAATTCATGATATTTGATAACAATTTGCAATCGAAGAAAATCAACTTCATGCTCAATTTTCTCGAAAACTAAGGGTCAAATCAAAAAAATTTTATTCTACAAAATCGTTTCCAAATATTATGTAAATTCACTGGTTTCCCGCTTGTACATCGAGTTTTGTTACACCCTGTATAATCTCTAATTAAACCACGAGACCTACACCCGATTTAATTGTTATTTTCATATCAGCAAAACATGTTGCCTATTATAAAATCTGGATTGAAATATGCAGAATCTACAAATTCTTTACTGTTTTGTTACTCAGCAGAAAGACATATCGAAATTAATTTTAGGTAAGGAAAATATGAGCCTAGACATATTATAGAGATTTTTCAACGTTTTGTAGTCGGTATATTAGTAGCATTGGCCATATTTATAACCTATCTTTGATTTGAACACACAAATTACAAAATACAGACTAGACAAGGTCTTTTAAGACATGTAAATAACCTTATTGCGAAAATAACCTGGGTCTGAATAATATTATTAGACCTATTTTATTCATTTTGCTTGCTAGATTGACGTCTCGCTAAGAACTCGTCTTGCGCCTAATGCAATAATCTCTCACTATTTTTATTATAATATAATTTTGAATGACGTTTCCTCGCCGGAGTCAGCGCAGTACGGGACCGCTCGACCAATCAGGTGCGAGCGATCGATGAAGACGTGCTGGCTTCGCCCGCTTGCTGCGTCGAGCGACTCGGACCAACAAACATGGAGTATTTTATTTTTATTTTCATTTCTGAATGCATTTGCGCTACGTTGGACATTGCGCTAGATGCTTATCTTGCCGTGTTGATGGCATTACCGGCCGTGTGTGATTACACAATGTTTTATTTATTTATTATTTTTAATTTATTGCTGCTTATGCATATTCCGCTGGGACTTGACGCTATGTAGAATTTATTTGATTACTTTTAAAATGATTTTGATCAATCCAAGTTTTTGAATAAAATAAACACTAGATTTGTCCCAAGCAAAGAGTGTGTAATATAATTATAATATGGAGGTATATTGGCCATCAGAAACAATAAAACAGGAACTTGTTTTCAAAAAAGCTGTGTCAAATTGGATAGTGGAGGTGGGTAGAATAGAGATAAGCAAAATTATTCAACCAAATAGATAATCTTCTTTCATAATTTTAATTTTACAATCATTTCAAAATGTATGGATCCATTGTATGTTAGTAATTAAAAAATAATAAAAATTGTAAAATTAGTCCTCAGCACGGGTTACCCCAGTGAGGACAAATTTAGTATTTTTAATTTGTATTTTGTAATATGTTTTAAATAAATAAATTTAAAAAAATAAAAAAATAAATAAACTTAGATAGTTGACGTTTTCACCATTGGCTGCGGATAAGGGAAAGTAGAAGTAGATTTGTCTAATATTGTTTTTTCTCTGTTTTATCCCCTGGTGAGAAAATATGAAATGCAATCGTATGTAGGCGACATTTAGTTTTAACCGATAAAACGTCTGATCCACAGACAGCATTCACATAATCTTAACATTTAATAATCCAAGCGCGAATATATTCCCAACTCAATTTTTCTATTGAAGTATTAAACTCGAGGAGGGTGTAAAGGGGGGGGGGGTAAAGATCGTTATGACCGCCATCTGCCGGGCTATTTTTCATTACAATTAATAGCACAACGTCATCATCCCATAGCACGATTTCCTGTGAGAGTAAGTGGGCTGTGTGTGGTTGGTGTCTGTTGGGTGGAATGTAAGGGATGTAAATGAGAGGCATTTCGGCTGAGGGTGAATTTATGCATCTGCCACTTGAAATTTTACGCAAATTATTTTTCGAGAGCTATCGATTGGATCCGGCGTGTAATGAGGAATGCATTATGAAGTATTTGTAAAATAAAATGTAATAAAAAAATATTCTTATATAAAATATGCTTGTTCTCTCCCTCGTGCGGACATAATTGTGTATAGGGCGCTGCATTCCTTGCTGAAGATTTTAAATCTTGAAGGTTGTTCACCTTTTTTTTACGACACCTGAAGACTTATAGTTCTTCTACACATTCAAAACTTGCCGAAAGAACTTTAACTCTTGTTTTCTACATTCCATGCTGAAGACTTTTTGTGTTGAAATTTTTACACTGTTTCTTATATTTGAACTTGCTGAAGACTTTTAGTCTTGTAGCTTTTACACTGTTTTCTACATTCAAACTTGCCGAAGACTTTAACTCTTGAAGTGTTTACACCTTGTTTTCTACATTCCTGACTGAAGACTTTTTTTCGTGGTTGAAACTTTTACGCTTACTGTTTTTATATTTGAACTTGCTGAAGACTTTTAGTGATGAAGCTTTTACTCGTACACCTTGTTTTCTACATTCGGACTTGCTGAAGGCTGAGGTCTTGAAGCTTTTACACCCTGTTTTCTACACGTGAATAATTCAATAACTCAAATTACATCCCCTTTCAGGTACCTAGCTGTATTTCGTATATTACAATACATTTGTGCAAAAATCCTATTTAATTTTTACCTTTGGCACTCCCCACCCCCAATTTTACTCTTGAGCACATTGACGCACACATTCAGAGTGTTTCATCCTAAATGCGCAAGCAAAAAAACTCTTACCGAAAATGCTTTCATTCATTGTTCCACCATTTTAATCCTGATCCCCCCTCCACTTTACCTCTACCCTCCTTCCCTTCCTAGTCTGGAAAATTCTCCAGAATCGCCGCCCAGACATTTAATTACAATGTCCCTTCATGTCATTCCTTTATGTAAGACTGATCATTTTCTCTTTATTTAATAAAAATTATTAAGACACTGCACATGGTGTATTCCAATCCAGTACCCTATTTACCGTTGGGTGCGTATGAGGAAAAGTGGTAGTAGTAGTAGTAATGTGAAAGAATCTTAGGAAGTGTGCCAAGACGGATGATTTAGCACTCTATCTTCTATACCTTTGGGGAAATGGTGTAGCGGTTAGTTAGTTATTGAAAAAGAATGTGAAAAATTTCTGTGGCTCTGCACCTACTGCTCCTCTGTAAATACCGCCCCTGGTACGATGCCGGGAGCAACTGTGAAGGGCCCTCACTTTGGACAAATCGGGGATTGTTACGTTAAACTTGTTAAGTGCGCAAGAATCGACCAGGGCCCTTATTCTCAATGAGATATATGACGTCACGCGATAAATATATCGCGTTTCGTCAGTCAAAATTTGAAAAATCAATATATTTTTGATGCTAAAATACTCTGCACAGGAGTAATTACAACCTATGCAGTGCCTTACGCACCATTAGACGTGGTTAAGGGAATGAACAAGTTTGAACTGGTGTACGCCATAACTCTTTTTCCTGACGTTTTCCACTTCTGCCGAGTAAAATCAGACATTTATTTATTGAACCCGTGACGCATCGCGACATACTTATCGCGTGACGCCAAAAACACGAGATCTTTTGATGAGGATAGGGGCCCAGAGTGCCTGTTATTTGCGAGTTTTGAGGACCCGATAGTTCGCTGGGGGCACTTAACAAAATACTCTGCAATGCGTTCCGTAATTATTATTTCTCAATTTATCATTTTTTCATTTTAATATTACTTATGTTTTTATAATATGCGTCCAATGGGGCTTTTTTATTGGATAGATGCTGCAGAAATTAGAACCATGTTTTTGTGCACTAAACGTCCAAGTGGGGCTTGTTTCATAGACTTAAATTGAAAGGGATCAAATAAAAATTAAGAGTTACAGATACTAGATAGGTAAGGTGAAAATTTACAAAACCTGTGTAAGTTCATGCTGACGTATATATGATTAGAAAACTGACGTATGGGAAACAAGGGCGGACTCGCGTAAGTACATACATGCTGAGAGTTTTGGAGATGAAAATTCTAAGATGGTATCGCCGGGAAAACTCTGAGGGACAGGATTAGAAACTCACAAATTTGAGCAACTTGCGAAGTCTAGAATGTTGTCAGGTGGGGAAGAGAGAGAGACGAAATTAGTATGCAGAGAATCACGTTGAAACCGTTGGATGCGCATTAGGAAAATTAGTAGTGATAAAAGCACAGTAAAACTTATAAGTTCATGACCTTGAACGACCGCCGATCACTATATTGTTTTGAGAAAAATGGGTTTCATGACAGTTTTTTTCCGATTAACTTTGTGTGGCCTTAATTTTTTTTTTAAATTACCAAAGTTACGTATCATTAAAATTTCTTCAAATCTGAATAATGATTGTTTTTCTGCTGATTATTGAGAAGGTTTATTTCTTAAGTTTGACTGTCAAATAATGTATTCTCTCTTTGTTCGCAGGTAAGTTCAAGTCGTCAATTATTCAGGATCTCATTTCTGTCACAAACAATCGAATATTGTTGTTTGGTTACGACTTCCAGGTATTTATTTCATTTGTCTGTCAATCAGTGCTGTCAATTATTTATTAGGATTTCGTAGATATGGGTAGACAGTGTGATACCTTGGACTGGTACTGAAGCGTATGACTAATTTATATCTTCCAAGATATACTGAACTTAGTGTAACGATGCAGTGCCCTATGGACCAAGTAGGTGCGGATAAGGGAAAGTAGTAGTAATAGTGGTAAATTTCATTGAAATACATTGTAATTGATTTATCGCGCGCTATTTTTGCGAAAAATTACCTCAAATCGAATAAGAAAACGAATAATTAATTTTGCTTTTGAGCAAGGCTGGGTTATTCCATCCTCTTGCAGCTACACAGCGCATGGACGATCGGAAAACGAGCTCTTTACCAACGACTTTTATTTATTTGTTATTCATGTAATGTTTCAACTGGCGTTATTCTCATTGACGATATACATACACCGTGTCCCACGATGAGACCGCGAAACTCCGGAGGGTGATTGTTCATGGTATTCTGAGAAAAAAATCCTTATAAAATTTTTTGATCCGGGCATTTCCAATAATTAATTTTAAAAAAGTATTCATAAAAGGCGACGAGTGTAATACTGGCTTCTGTTTGAAGTGCTAGCTAGCGGGTGGCGGTGGGCGGGGAGGAGTGGGGGTCCGCTCTGGTACGCCTTGTACGGACATTCAAAATTCGAATTTCATATCTGAATCTTTAGTTTAAGTTTCAAAAATATGTGATCTCTTCGCGCTTATTGGTGCAGGTCACGTGGTGTGAGCCAGTTCAAAAATTGACGGTATTACACGCGTGAATTTTTATTCATATTTTAATAATTTTTTTAAGAAATTAGAATTGTTTTTTTTAAAAACTTTACTAAGATTTTTTTCTCAGAATATCATGAATAATCACCCTCTGGAGTTTCGCGGTCTCATCGTGGGACACGGTGTATTTGTAATTATTTTTATAATGTTTTTTTAATTTTACATCATTTTAGAATTTCCATACTTTCGTCCTGGCTGAATTTATTTTAATATTGTTTTGTTATATTGTTCTGTTACTTTTTTAACATGAATAAATAAATCCTTGACACGCGAAATAATAGATTGAATATTTTCCAATCGCCATCCCATCGTAACTGAAATTAATTAAAATAATATGCATCGGTTTTGAATGACGCCGCTTGTAATTATAGTCGCCTGTTTTATGCCGTCAAAAACAGTCATGACTGTTGATCATAATTTTAATTATTCACTTGAATTATTATTCTCTTTTTACATCAAACAATAATGGTATCATTAATTAGTTACGAAATTAAGCTCAAATTATTTTCACATAATGATTGTTCAATAATGTGTAAATAAATTTAACTATACACCAATAAAAGTTATTATGCAACGTAATAATAAATAAATTATAGTCTTTCGGATGTACTCAGCGGAGCTGAGGGACGCTGGGATTTGGGGGGGAGGCGAGAGAGTTGGCCGGTGACCGTCAGGATGTCCATATTTATGCTCAACTAGTAAACGTGGCGATATAAGAATTGAAAAAAAAAAAAAAAAATTGTACCTTATAGCCATAAAGCCTCATCTTCAAAGTTATAGTCAAGTGGGGAACACTTAAATTAGACCAAATTAACCAACTCGATAATCATAAAGCCTCTGTTTCTATGCAATACGATTAAATATAACAGAAACTTCGAACAAGAATTTCAGAGAAGTGACATTCCATACTTTAAAAATAAGTACTACCGTGTCTAGGTGTCTAGTTACCCATTACGTTACTTATCTCAGATACCAGGTAGATTTTTTTACAAATTTAAAAATACGTACTTATTTTTCTTCCTACGATTTCAAAAATTAAAAGAAAAATAAATTATTTTCATGTACGTTTGATGTATTATCCGTTTTAGTATTAAATCGTAATCTTTTTGATCTCAGAAGATCGTGTATTTTTTACTTTGACGAGCTTTTTTGATTTGTGTCAATAATATTTGAAAACGTCCTTATATAAATATCTCCCACGCTTAAATTACTGTCACAAATCCTCTGATTTAAGATTTCAATTAAAAATATAAATCACGTTTGGAAATTGGTTTTTATGCGCACCTTACATGAAAGTTTTTCATTGGTAGAATTTTTATAATATTATATTTTTACAATATGTTATCTCAACATATCAATATCTGCCAACTATCACAACTTGTATATATATACAGTGAAATGGCGCGACGCTTCATATTTTAAAACTCTCTGCCATCCACTGAGAAAATATGCTAAGCATTTTAGGCAGAAACCTTTATGATTGCAAGTGAGATTCTTACCGAATTATATCACCTACTAGGAAACGCCTGAAAACGACTCATTCAATTTGTTATGCTTATAACTTTTACCAGCTAATTTTTGGAATCCAGATTTGTCTTCAAGTATTTGGATACACTCAAAATGTTGTTTATTATATTTTTACGCCAATATTGATGTTTTTTTTTTTAATTGGGGTATGCACTAAGTAAATTAATTTAAATTATTTTGTAGATATTTACGATGTCATTTGGAGCGAATAAATTATGAAAAAACGGCGAGAAGAATGCAAGTGTATCTACAGGTGTAGAAGTCGAGAAAGGCCGGGGAAGACAGCCATGGCATGATCAAGTACAAGTATTTAAAAGAGAACATGTGAAAAGTTGACATAATCGGCACGAGAACAGAGTTGTGTGGCGTTCCATCCTCTCTGCGTACCTTTTTGATGACATGGCGTGACGGTTAGTAATCCTTATAATATTTTGGTATCACTTTTCTCGGGGTGACTTAATTTCGGACGTTCCGAAATTAGGCCGTGTTTTTTCACTGTAGGGCATAGGGTAACACGGCCATATTCGGAACGTATTGTATTGAAGTAATACCATTACATGAAATCACAAATAACATACTTACCATATTGAATCATTCAGCACATACAAGTTTGAAACACAATTTTAACTCTGAGCTTCATGGGTCACAATACACGTAATTCAAAAAACCTTCCACATTCCAAAATTTCGATCCACAAAATTCGCTAAAAATCCCTAATGAACATTTCTCGATCCCAATATAATAATCTACCCCATGAAATAAAAAATAAATAAAGCAATACATAGTAGAGCCCTTAAAGATCTGTATTTAAATATGTTTTTCAATTATAGATATGATGTTTAGGATTAAGATTGAATGTGTTAATTATGAATCGTCTTTCTTATTCGTCTTTTTGATTGTGCAATATGTAATAAAAAATATGAATAATACTGGTCCCAAAATGAACTCCTGGGAATATAATACATGTATGTTTTATAAGATTTTTTTTAAAAAAATAAAATAAATAAAATTGTCTAACATTTCTTAAAATCAAACTTGAAATGATTGTATGTCTGTTAATAATCATCCGATTTACAAACGGATTGCACCGATGATCTTGTGATTTTTTGCTTCATTTTTCTGCATTCACAGAAAATTTAAGTTAAGGTCCCATACCCATTCGTAGTAGTTTTTTTTGTGATGTAGGGTAACATGGCCATATTCGGAACGTCCCAATTTCGGCACTACAAAATGTTAACAGAGGTGAATGTATAATAAATATCACGTCAACATTTCCACTTTCCTCGTCATATCCGCCTTAACAAGATTGACCTAAACTTTGAACCTTTCCTGGTAAATATTTCGGGACTACTGGGTGCAGCGGAACAAGAGGACCATGTGAAATTAATTAAAAATTAAGGTTTTTTTGTCATGTAAAGAGCTTAAACTTTTTTGAACATTTTTTTTTGCGTGTCAAACCGCAATATCTTTTATTTATTTATGATATTTCAAATGAGGTGAAGAAGTCTTTTACGAGCATGGGAATTTCATTATTTTTCCTAATTTCTTCCATATATACTTCCGTAACAAAACTCGATGTACAATCGGGAAACTAGTGAATCTAATTCATATTTGGAATCGATTCTGTAGAATTTTTTTTTTTAAATATTTACCCGTAATTTTCGAGAAAATTGAGTGAATAGATAAGTTTTTTTCGAGAAATTTTTACAAATCGTTTTCAAATACAATTTATTTAGTCAAAATAAAACTATCCACAAACAAAACCCGAATTTTAATAAGAATTTGTGCAATTTTTACTTCATCTACGGTACTTATTTAAAAGTTTATACGAGATGAAAAAAAAAATTTAAGCTTAGGTTCAAAAGTCATTAATCAACACACAGCTTCAAATATGATGTAGATTCACCAGTTTTCGGGTTGTACTATGAGTTTTGTTTCTCCATGCATAAATATATACTACTACTACTACTTTTCTTTATCCGCACCCAATGATGCATAGGGCACTGCATTGGTACATCAAGTGCAGTGTCTGTTGATCATTTTATTACATGAATAGTAGGATGATCAGTCTTCCGATTTCATTACCAATCCAAGGTATCGCACATGAAATATGTGTGTGATATAAAAATATTCTTCTATAAATTCTAGGGGTATATATATAAATATATATTTATTTTTTGCACATTATTTATCTCAAAATGAAGCGATATATTTTACAAATCTCAAGGCGGTTGGTTAGATTAAAGTCATCTGTGCATATTAATAAATTCATTACTTTTAAAATTACAGACATACGGACTTAAATGTTGCCGTTCTCAAAAATCGGGCTCAAAATCAAATTTTGTCTTCTGACCTATAAAGGGTTAACAGCTAATGAATCACGAAAAGCTGAAAAAGTTTTCCATTCTATTTTATTTACAGGCTTTAAATTACGCGCGGCAGTCGGTAATTAAAAGTTCCGTGTTGTTTTCGTCCATCCAGTATTTATAGCAAACCTTTTGTTGGGCGCACTACGAGGGGCGTTAGCGTATCGGGTCAATTGCGAAACGCTTTGGACAATCCACAAGTGTTCGTACGTAAGCGTCACGGGAATGCGTGGCGCTTACGTCCTTTAAATGTTTTGCGTTTAGCCAGCCCCCCAGAATTGCGCGGGAAGGCCCATTTGAATAAGTAATAATTTTGCGAGGCAGATTTTCGATCACGCATCAACTTTTATAATGGAAATATAAATGAGGCAGCTCCACCCCGCCTTTATTCTTTACGTTTAGATGGGTAATATAAAGACGCATCAAAAAATCTTCTCCGGGCAGTTGTAGCAAAAACTAATTTTTCTTTTTGACGCGATAACGTCTAATAAATCCATGAACGCCGGCTTCACACACGAAAAAGCATGACTCATTGTCACGTTCCGCCTAAGCCGAAGTGTGGTGGGGGGGCAAAGCCGTGGAGCGCCAGTGTGCAAGCGAGAGCGCGGAACAAGCGATAGAGAGGCACGATCGGCCTAAGCGTTCGGTTTGTGACGCATCTATCTCTCTTCCACTCCATCGGCCGATGCGTCCGAGTAGAAGGGAGACAGCAGCAGCACACAAGCTACAAAGTGAAAGTGAAATTAACATGTGCAAAAAAAAGTTAATTTACGGAAAAAATTGTAATTTTCAATTAACTCCTGCTTTGTATTGTACAAAATAATGATAATTCAGTAATAATAATTCAATTCAATTCATAAAAGTATGGTATTTTTCATCAATGTTTTCTTATGACGTTATCACGTAAAATTATCGTCCGTATACCGACTTTTTACAGACTACCAAAAGTTTTTTTTTTTAATTTTTAAGTCCGGCTCGTAGCATAGTGGTAGCGCATCTGTGTACCGAGCATGAGGTCGCGGGTTCGAGATTCCCGTAGGGGGTCATCATGAAATACTTATTTACGTGTGATTTTCATTTCATGTGTGATACCTTGGACTGGTACTGAAGAGTATTGATGATAATCTTACTTTCATGTAATAAAACGATCAATATTTACTGCACTTGGTGTACCGATGCAGTGCCCTATGCACCATTGGGTGCGGATAAGGGAGAGTAGTAGTAGTAGTTGTATTGGTACAAATTTAAAATGTAGTTAAAAATTATTTTTTAAATAGTAAACATGAAATAATAATATTATTAACAACCAAAAAATTATATTGAAACTTTTAGTAAATTTAGTGACACATCAAAAATATCAATCATTTGACAAAATTTATTAGCATGTCTAAGAATTCTGTGAAATTATGAAAACAATATCGGAAATTATCTTTTTGAAAAAATTAAAAACGAAAAAATAAATATGTTTTTGCTACACAACACAATATTACAGAGGTTAAAGTTTTTGAGAAGCACCGGTATTCGGTAACACGGTTCGAATCCGGGAAACGGCCCGTTCTCAGCGTGAATTCGGTGATTTGATTCACTTACTGGGACTGCGTTTTTAATTAATAAACGCCCAAGTGTGAACTGAACACGATTTCAAATAAATTTGGAACTTATTGGATGCGGATAAGGGGAAAGCAGTTAAATCTAGGATTACGATTGTATGGAGAAATGGCCGCGGTCACGTGAAAGGCATCCTCCTAATGGGCCTTTATATTACCCGTGTAAACTCGGCTTAACAGATCCGGTGATGGAACTGGAAGACTTCACGGACAAGAATGGTCTGGGGACGCCAAGGGTGTTAGGATTTCGGCCACTTTTCGGTATTCAGAATATTTAATTTTTACGAAAATTTGACCGATTTTTGAGATTTTGCGTTTGGAATATTAAAGCCACGTTTTGAAAAGGCTAAGCAACGGTCGTGAAGTGAGTCAAAATCCACAAATAATATCAAAAAAGTCAAAATTGTGAAATGTCTCAAATCGCGAAATATTATTGAAATTGTAAAATGTGCAAAAATAACCAAAATAGTCCCAATTATGAACTTCTTTTCCTAATCCGCATCCAATGGTGCAGTTAGGGCACTGCATTTGTGTAAACTATACAGGAATACAGATATTGGTTTTATTTTATTTATTTAATTTGTATATAAAGGCATCGGTTTATGTCCTGTGGTCCTAGGTAAGACTTGATAATTATTTTTTTTTTTTTTAAACCACCAACAGGCCACTGGAGGCCCAATTACAGAGGGGAACAACATGACAAACACCCAGGCTCAGAGAAAAATCACTTTTGATTTTTGTGTTCTCACCGGGAATCGAACCCGGAACCTCCGTATCGTGAGTTCAGTGTCTTAGCCATTACGCTACGGAGGCCGCCATTAGGTAATTATTTAAAAAAAAATCACATTCAACTAAAAGTACACCTACTTTATTTTGACTCCTTCGGGAATCGATCCCGCGATCTAATGTGTAGTAGTCGAACGCGCTAACCACCTAAAAAAACACCTAAAAAAACCTCAAAAAGCACCTCTAAATGGTTACTAAGCTCTGTTTTTAGAGAAATAAATAATAGAACATGAGAGGCACGGATTATTTGTAATAGATGTGAAGCTCGTGCGAATCCCATACTGTAAGGTTGTCCAGACTAAAAATTTCCATTTCATAGAGAATTTTTTTTTTAAATAGAAGAAAAAAAAACGGTGAAATACTTACTTGGGATATTAAAAATTTATTAGCCCTAAAATTTTTAAGTATCAGACTATTATTGTCTATGACACCCCCCTTCCTCCTTCCTCTCCTTCCTAACCCATCGAAATTCAAAATGTCAAAATCTAACGCGCTGACAGCTGGCATTGTTTTGGTAGAATACATACAAGTTATATAACTATAACATCTTTTTCACTTGTTACAAAAATACCAAAATTTTAGCTTCAGCTACCTAGTGCACCTTAGACTTTGACATTTTTCAAATTAGTTGAAGAATGAAAAATTATTTTTGCTGAAGAGTATTATTTATTATAAATTAATTTGAACTACCAAAATTTACAAAATATATGCATGTACACAAAAAAGTGTGTCCCTAACCTCAACCTATAGTATATTATATTAATGATTTACATGTACTCAATATACAAATATGATGTTTCTTTGCAATATTTATTTTATACATACGTCTCTCAACAATACCATCTGTCTGGGCAGGCCTAGGTGAACGAGCAGGAAACATAACTTGGTCAGGCCTAGGAGCAGGAAACATAACTTCGTCAGGCCTAAGACCAGGTAACACAAGTAGGCCAAGACCTAAAATAAACACAATCAGTAAAGTATGTGACGCTTACTACTTAGAATAAATGTAAAACGGGTACATATCACTTAACATAAATACTCACCTAAGAAGGGTGATGGCAAATGAAAAGTCCCAATATTCGGTAAATTTCTATCGGTTACGTGTAACGGGTAAAGGGATCCATTTCTATTCCGAAGCGTGGATGTAAAATGTCTATCGCAGACATAATGTCGAGTCCTCTTCCCCTTTTGATATTTCTCTAGCAGATCAAACCGTCCAATTCTCCAAATCCACTCACGAAATGTACATTCGTTTTTCATAAAAGGAAACGAATGGCGCGAGGATGAATAATCTATGCAATCTTTAACACAACTGGTTGTTGTTTTAACCATGTTTATTAAATAAAAACGTAAAGAACAGCGATGCGAGCAAGTGAAGCGTATTAAACAATGGCGGCAAGAAAATGCGCGATGTAAACATACATGAAGTTAGTTACACTAACACATCGTGACATTTCATATATGCACGTAATCTCGCACCAATACTATGCGCTATTTCCATTTTGTGCTAGAAGTTCTTGAGAATTATGACATATATATATTGCTTATGGCGCCTGATGAGAGGTGAGAAAACGAATTACGAAAATACGAGAAAGAAAAGGGGAACATTACAGGAACGAAAATAGGGTAAACGTTTAAGACAAAAATAAGAAAAACTAATGAAACAAGTAATTCTTACAGATTCCCGCCAGTAACCCCTGTCAATAACACGTAGAAAAGTCCGGTTTAACCGTACTCCATCTTGCCCGCCGTACCATCTTACCCGCTGTGCCGTCTTACCCGCCACCCCGTCTCACCCGCTTCTCCCCTTCACGTAATCCTGCTTAATGTATTAAAAGTGATGCACGGCCGAATAGAGAATTTTACCGAACGTCGAATTTTTTGAAACAGGGGAGATTTTCACTGAGCAACATCTAAAATGCCGCAGAGATAAGTAGTACGTCACTAACGTTAGATATTTATCGCGTAACGTTATACGCTTTAGATATTTTACAAATAACAAATCCTCTGGGAACGAAATAGCGATATTCTAAAGACAACCTATCGGATAATTAAAAGTATGGGTGGTTAGCATAACGGGTCAAATGCGAAACGCTTCTTAAAATTAACACATAAAAAAGACGCATGCATAATTCTGAAATTAACGTACGATTACTTGTGAATTCTCCATTTTTAATTCGCATTTTTATCCGTTTTTGCTGCGTGTGACATTTATATGTATAATTGAAGCCCCACCCTTTCCCTAGACCGTTTTAAAAACTATTGAGCACTTTTCTGCCCAGCACAACTGCCGCTTTTTCAAAACTAATCCATGGGATCCAATAGATTTAACTGGAATTAATCGATTAAAATAATGTTATGATAAATAATGCTTTCATTGCAAACCCGTTTACCTCTTGCAATGCAAGGCTGGGGATAAGCAATTCCAACAATATTAAGAAAGGTTTTTTATGTAGAGCGAATGAATGATGAAAGATTAGTTACATTTCACCCCAACCTGCTCAAGGAGCTGGCCCAAATTTACAGTTTTTTTTTAAAAATTTTTAGAAAAAGAAATCTATGGAATCTTATGATGTTTGCACATATTTCAATTATTAAATACTATTTTCAATAAAGCCTAAGCGGCTTGTGCTTGAAAATAGGAATCGAGTCGTGTCGAAGTGGGGATTCGAACCGACGATCTCTGGACTCAGAGACCGCGACGCCACCCACTGGGCCACCACCCGTTCAAAAAAAGTTATAAGGATATTATTAATTCTACCTCCTTTTTGGTCGTTAGTTACAACTACCCCCCGCCCGCGGACAAGGGAGAGTAGTAGCAGGACGCGCGTGAAAGTCTCGTCGCGCGTTAGATGCGCGGTCCTATGCGCGCCGTCCCCGCAGCCTAGTCGTCCGCCATCGCGGATAAACGATAAACACACTTAATGACAGTGAATTACGGCCGTTTCTGGCGGGCGTCCCGCGCGCAAACCGGGTTTTAATTTCCGCACCGACTCGACTGTGTTATTACTGTAATGGCCGCGGCCATACGACTGCCAGCGGTATGCGGTGCCGCAGAACTCGCCGCCAACAGATGGAGAAAAAGAACAAACTCACAGCTAAAAAGTAAAGTTATTATTGATATCCCAACAGAGACACAGAAACTCTGGAAACGATTGTGGGTAATCTAGGCGTTTACAGGGCTTATGACCTGTCATTGGCTGGGTTAGGTGGCCACTTGATGTATTACAACATTCCCCATTCCGCCCATCATCTGACAACCATGTATGACAAATTTTTGAAACTTGTATATAAGTATGTTGAGTTTGTACAGAAGAATCCACATGCGAGTTGTGTTTTCGACAGATTTTTTAATATTTTTTCCCTATAGTGACATCTGTTGAGAAGATAGATAAGCATTTTTTGGCTATCTAACTTTATTGGTGTAGGTAAGGTTCATCCGAACTTTATTACTTACTAGAAGACGCCTGAAGATGTCTCTCCAATTTTTATTTGCTTTTTCATCCAGTAATTTGTCTACAAGTATTTGTATTCGTTCAAAATGTTTTTTTTAAAATAAATAAAGTGACTAGGACTGGCGCTGAAGCGTAAGACTGATCGTCTTGCTTTCATTTAACAAATGTTAACGATTCACTGTACTTGATGTACTAATGCAGTGCCCTATGCATCATTGGGTGCGGATTAGGGAGGGTAGTAAAAGTAACATCTCGTCATGGGTTTTGCCTAGCGGGGTGGTATTCAATACAAAAAAAAAGGGTTGTATATATATACCTATTACTTTTTGTAAATCCCCCAATATTATTTTTCAAACATCCTTCTATTCTTCCTCATCCCCCTTTTTCCGTCCTTTCTTATTATTTTTGGCACTGTGTATGTGTGTATATATTTATTTATTTATTATATGGACAATTTATAAAACGCTGTTTTTGCGAAAAATCGCCTCAAGAGCGCTGTACAGAAAGAGGCTAGATCTCAACTCGTCCTGCAGCTACCAAGCGCATAGACGGTTGGAGAATTCTGTATGTATATGTATGAATATGTATGTATACTACTCAAAACCGTTATTGGTCATGCAAACTAATGTTCCAGATCTCGTATTATTATACTCAATAAATGTAAATAAATAAATATGTATAAGTGAAATAAAAAAAGAATTTATACATGTGATTCGGTTGTTCGGTACCACAGTTTTCACAAAAAAAAAACGTGAAAAAGACGTGCCCTATGCCCCACCGGGGGATAAGGGTAAGTACCTACCTACTAGTAGAATTCTTATGATGCCAGATTTTAATAAAATAACTAACTAACTAACCATCACGCCATTTCCCCGAAGGGGTAGGCAGAGAGGATAGAACGCCACACCACTTTGTCCTGGCACACTTCTCTTGCTTCCTCCACATTCATACATCTTCTCATGGACGCACGTCGATTATTCCGACTTCTTACATGCCCACTTTCAAGCACTTGTTTTACTTGATCATGCCATGTCTTTCTCGGCCTTCCTCGACTTCTACATCCAGGTACAGTCGTACAGTTAATAAAATAAAGTACAAAATAAGAGTAGTACTTTTTTTGTTCAATAGAGTTCTCTGCAATTCGCTACTGCGAGAAAGACCGACTAGAAGTGGTGCCTAGAATTTTTCTTCAATGGTCTCTCGTTTCTCCGCACCCAGTACCACTTCGCCTTGTAGAAATGTGTAATTCCTGCACTTCCCACAACGCTCCCGTCCCCGGGTGCTTCCAGAATCCGAGGCCTATTTGTTGGGCTTATCTAGATCGGCAGATATCTGCTGCTGCTAGGTACTTGGTCACACTCGAATCTAGGAATATTGCTCGGAGCTAGGAATATTGTCTCAATCTCCTTACATTGTCACGTCGAAATATTACATGAGCATTTTGAGTCTGTCCAAATAGTTGCACACAAATATTACGTAAGCATTTTGAGTATGTCCAAATAGTTGCACACAAATATTACATAAGCATTTTGAGTATGTCCAAATAGTTGCACACAAATATTACATAAGCATTTTTAATATGTCCAAATAGTTGCACACAAATATTACATAAGCATTTTGAGTCTGTCCAAATAGTTGCACACAAATATTACATAAGCATTTTGAGTCTGTCCAAATAGTTGCACACAAATATTACATAAGCATTTTGAGTATGTCCAAATAGTTGCACACAAATATCGCACCCCGGCAATAAAAGAGAGACCACTCAAAATTTAGAAAAATAGAGGTTTTGTACTTTTTTAGTGGGTTTTTACCATCCGCACGAAATCACTTAAACAGAACTAAAAAAGCTCTTAAACCTTTGCGACAGATGTCGTAGAAAATTACTACAAAAAAAATTGTGAAAAAATTAAGAAACAAAAAAATTAGTGTTTTTAGCCATTTCCCAAAAAAGGTTGTTTTTAGAGTTGACTCTCTTTTGTTCCCGGGGTGCGATATTACATAAGCATTTTAAGCACTCCTCCCGATCCTGCGCCGCCCCCATCCACTGCCTTCAAGCTGACTTCCTGATGACGTCCACCCATCTCAGGGGTGGACGTCCTTGAGGCCTCTGGTTTCTCGGTCTCCCAACAAGAACGCGTATATTTTTAGGAAATTTGTATAGAAACGCCCCTTCTAGTGAATTATTTTTCGTAGCTTTCAATGTATACGTTTTTCTTTCGTTGACGCTAATTATTTTTTACATGCTTACTTCTATTGTTAACATCTTGTTATATCAACTTTCATCTAATCTTGGATTTCAATCCTGGGTATTAATAATTTAGGTCGTTATGCTAACGACTCAAATATCAACTCGGACAAGCGCAATTAGATTTCTGAAATTAATACTGAATCGATTCTGGTACACTAATTTATATTGGTGAATTGCGATGTGCAATGCCGTAACCTTTTATAAACATAGACTGATCGACAATTTTGATAATCGAAAAGCGTCCCAAACTTATGGGACATGGAGGGGAAGTACCTTAAATATCGTAGATAGTGTATTTTGCTGAAAGAAGACTTTATGTTACTTTTAAAAGTTAGTAATTCTGCATTCATAGATTTTCTAAAAATTACTTGCTTCGTCTGGGAATCGAACCGACTTAAAAATGTAAAAAAAAAATCAACCTACTTTTATGATGCCAATCGAAAGAATAGCTAAAAAATAATAACTTTGCTTAAGTAACATAGTATTTTTAAAAAAAGGAACAACATGAAATTAATCATTTTAATCAAATTAAAAACATACATGAAAGTGCCGTAGTCAATTAAGTAAGTATTTTTGTAAATTAATTAATTAAATGCTCAAAATGTGATCCCTCTTGTCTTACGCAAATCGCCTGACTCAATCATTTTACGTTGTTCCTTTCTTTTAAAATACTATGTTACTTAAGCAAAGTTATTATTTTTTAGCTATTCTTTCGATTGGCATCATAAAAGTAGGGTGATTTTTTTTTGACATTTAAGTCGGTTCGATTCCCAGACGAAGCAAGTAATTTTTAGAAAATCTATGAATGCAGAATTACTAACTTTTAAAAGTAACATAAAGTCTTCTTTCAGCAAAATACACTATCTACGATATTTAAGGTACTTCCCCTTCATGTCCCATAAGTTTAAAAAAAAAAAGTTCTATACCAATCGGATGCATATTTCCATATCATTTACAACATTTGCAATGGACATCACTACTGCTAAAATCGACCCTAAATATTTTTTAGGATTTGATTATTTTTGTGAATTTCAACCCCGTACCTTATTATCGCGGTTCGAAGAAATCATCCAAAGATTTTCCGATTTGGAAAGTTTTTTAATTTCGCGTTGTGGTATTTTAACCAAGCCGTAGTTCGATGGCGGATCGTTAATAGAATATTAGGATT
This sequence comes from Micrasema minimum, assembly GCA_022494985.1. Taxonomy (NCBI): domain Eukaryota; kingdom Metazoa; phylum Arthropoda; class Insecta; order Trichoptera; family Brachycentridae; genus Micrasema; species Micrasema minimum. The sequence continues at coordinate 94,655 of JAGVSP010000781.1, forward strand.
ACGCTAGGTGAATTTCATTAACAACCCCAAAATGGTCCCTAATCTATTCGGGTATTAGGTATAAACAAGATTTTGATTACAGATTATGTTTTCTGGGTTATTATGCCGTGTCCTTCTTATTTTTATAAAACGTGGTGTACATTGGCGAGTATATAGCCTATCTTCAGGACTGATGTATGAGTATAGTCTTATGTGTATTTAAGTGTGAGGAGTTTGTACCGTGTCGCAGTCGGGCTTTGGAATCAGTGGGTACCATGTGGTTTGTAGTCGTAACCTTTGGGTGTATCAAAATACTCGTGGACAAAAACTGGATTCTACTCATAACGGGCTTGCACTTAATTACGATTGACATTTCAACAGAGGCGAGAAGTTTTGAAGGGAATATGGATATCGAGGCATTTACGGGGTTTATTATATGTCTGTCATTGGCTGGAGTTACAGCATTCCCCATTACGCCTAATATTTGATATCCATATCAGCCAATTATCGGAACTTGTATACACGGTGTGACAAAACTCGATGTACAAGCGGGAAAGGCATTCTGTTTTTATATGTTTTTGCTGAATTGTTTCATTTTCAGACATTTTCTCTTCATAGGTCATTTCTAAAAGGCACTTTAAAATGTTATTTTTTTAAAATTGTTTAGTGTAAGTTGAGTTAACTGTAGCATTTTTATATATATTTTTTGTTCTTTATAAATATGTCATTTCTAAAAAGGCATTCAGTCTGTATATGTCCTTAATGTTAAATTATAGACCTTTCTTTGTAAAGACACATCTAGTACATACAACACTGCTGAGAATCAGTCTATTGACTTGTTCAGCGGTGGTGATGTACTGGATGGGTTGTTATGTTATTATTATTAATGTTATATGTAGTATATGATATGTACCTAGTATGTAATATATGTTATGTAATATTTAATATGTAATGTAATATATATGTAATGTAATGTGAAATAAAATGTATAAATAAATAAATAAATAAATAAATAAATAAATAAATTTAAAAAAAACCAGTGAATCTACATAATATTTAAAGTCGGTTTTGTAGAATAATTTTTTTTATTTGACCCATAGTTTTCGAGGTTGATTTTTTTTGTTCGATAAATTTATGCTAATTGTTATCAAATATCATTTATTAAGTTAAATTAATAGTATCCATGAAAAAAACAAAACTGAAAAACCGCATTTTAAAAACGATTTGTGCAATTTTACTTTTATGAAAACAAAAAAATTAATTATTTATTCACGCCCATGGGGCTTACAAAACAAATGTAAGTATCAGTACCAAAGCGACGCATGTACATACATAATTTAACATAATAATACAGGCATACATAATATGATTTTAAGATAAAGCAAAAGAAAAAACAATAAAATAAAATTATAATAATAAACTATAGTAAAATTATAATAAAAACTAAAAAAAAAAAAAAAAAATCTCAAAAAATCTATGGACAGTCAATCGAACAGGGATCACTTTTTCGGTGATACACAGTAATGTCGTTAATATTGATTGTTATCTTATGGTACAGAGTATGAAAATATTTTATTTAAGGAAATATTTTGTAAGGTTATGTTTAATCTGCATTTCATTGGTGTGAAAGATATCGATGGTATCACCTAGTTTGTTGCCAATAATTGCTAGCCTATTTCTTAAACTATGGTAATGCATGTTAGTATGGGTTTTTTCTTTTTGGAACAAAGCATTATACCTAGTAGCTCTCTGTGGAACTCGAAAATTTATCAATTCAATTAAATCAACACAGTCAAAAAAAGATATAACAATTTTGTAGAGCAACATAAAATCAAATATGTATTATACCCTGCTAGTAAAAGTTACTACTATTACGACTACTTTCCCTTATCCGCACCCAATGGTGCATAGGACACTGCATCGGTACACCAAGCGCAGTGTGTCTTGATCATTTTTATTACATGATAGTAAGATGATCAGTCAGTACCATTTTCAATAAAACAGTTCCGAAATCAAAATCACATTTTTGCGTTTTCCCGAAAATTTTCCTTTTTGTGTTAGTGCAGTTAAGTATTTACAGTGCGACATGTTCGAAAACTTTTTCAACAGCTATTTCGCCCGCGGCTCCAACGCCATTTTGATGGGAGATAATTAAAACAATGGGCTTCCATTTTATGTGAATGTCGTAAACCAACTTTCAACCCTTCCTGCTACACCCCGTGTGGGAAATATTACGATTATCCTTTAACCCCTGCGTGGCGGTGCTAAAACATCCACCTACTTTGCAGTAAATCCATTTATTCATTTTTTATTATAGAATTGTCGAATATCAACAAAAAAAGCATTTTCTACGCATTACATGTTAACGTGTATCTTGATCACTTTATTACATGAAGTTGTAAGGTGATCAGTTTTACGCTTCAGAACCAGTCCAAGTTCGCTACACTTGGTGTAACAATGCAGTGCCGTATGCACCATGGATGTGGATAAGAGAAAGTAGTAGTAGTAATAATAAAACATCATTAAAAGGATGCGTTGCGGCTATTTCTCTATATTTACATAATTTGGCAACGTTTTATTAACTAACTAACTAACCATCACGCGATTTCCCCGTAGGGGTAGGCAGAGAGGATAGAACGCCATACCACTCTACATTCATACATCTTCTCATGCACATACGCCGATTATTCCGACTTTTTCACATGTACACTTTCAAGTACTTGACGTACTTGGTCATGCCTAGTCTTTCTCGGCCTTCCTCGACTTCTGCATCCAGGCACAGTCGCATCATATATTCTTTTTGCCGTTCTTTCATCATCCGTTCGCTCTACATGACCGAACCATCGCACAGTGTTTCGAGTAGAACAAGCTAGGAGGACAAAATTATTTTAGATGTTTTTTCTACATAAAAATATTTCATTTTATTAAAAAAAAACAATAAAAAAAAATCAGATTCGATTTAACCCAGATTTTAGGTATATTTGTAAAAATAATTTATTTTTTACGTTAAACATATTTTATTAATTTATACAGGTATGAAATTGCATTAAATTGATTTATATTTTTATAATTAGTACTACATAATGTACATTATTGCATTAAAAAATATATTTATATATGGTAACAATTTTTTTAATCCGCATATACCTACATCAATTTTTTAGGTATTTCCAAGATTTTTAAAAACTATAATATGAAACTTTTATATACTTTTACATGTATTTCTGCATATTTAATAATAGCCAAATTATTAAATAATTAAAACACTCACATTTTATTCTTAACATTTATTAGTTACCTATCCTTAAACCCATACGAGAAATAACAAGAAAGCTTAAAACTGCTAGAAATAGTCATGATCTCTGATTATTTTAAACGGGTGACAAGGTCTATTCAAATAATTATTGACAGATATTTTGTAGAAAATATTTATTCAAAAATCATTACTACAAATAATAAGTAATACGTACAGATTACAGTAAAAAAGTCTTATCTTATAAGTAGGTATTACAATATTTAAACAATTCTACATTTTAAAAATTGGGATGTTTGGGATAAAAATTCAAACAACTTACAATTTACAAAATTAATATGTAACAAACGAACTGCCAGTTTCACTGCTGTTGCCAATTCACTAACACTTCGCGATTTCACCAGGTCTTTGATTTTCCTTTTTTTTTTTACTTCAATTGTGATTCTTCGAAGTCCTTCCTGGGTATCCAACAGGCCGATCGGCGTCAAATGGTGGTTGTGATGATGTGGAAGCCTCCGAAGCGTTAAAATGAACGCAAAACTGAAAGTCCTCGCCGTTCAACCAGCTCTCGTTGTTTTTTTAAAACCTTTACCTTTTACTATGGCATGTTTTCCATTTTTCGTCAAACTTTTGCGATATACTCGCTATTTTCAAATTTAATTTTTTTTTATGGACTCATCAACAACATTGCTAATATTAAATTTTGATGACAGCATAAAAAATAGTTTTGTTTTTCTGTCATATTTTACATGTTTTACCCACTCATCGAAAAAGTCCACTTTTTTTATAGTGTAAACACGTTCTGAAAAAAAAAATAATAAAAAAAAAGGCAAAATAAAGCAAATAGGTTTTTTTACATTATTTGAAAGTTTAATATTGTAGGTTCAATATGTATAGTAAATAAATTTGGTAATCTCTGGTAGCCGTTAGTTACAAGCCTTTAAATTTGAAAAATAAAGTTTTATTTTTTTTTTTTTCCTCATTTTTTATTTTTTTCATAAAATCACATTTCGTTATGGCACAAGATGTTTTCAGAGTGACACAAAATCGATACTAATTAATGCATGCAAATGCATTTGCCTGAAACCTTCCTTTGTCCCCCGTTATGACTCACGACCATGGAATATTTGGCACTAATGATTCTTGGGCAATAATGGACTTATAAGGGGTTGTTTACAATATGACATCCGTTATTTTAGGAAATATTGAAAGTTTTTTT